>ML280744.1:68599-109639 GCA_005239495.1 Nicotiana undulata
ACTAATGCCCCCGCTGCTTTTATGGAGTTGATGAATCGGGTATTCTGGCCTTATTTGGACTAATTTGGACTCATTTGTGATCGTGTTTACAGATGATATTTTGATATACTCTCGCAGCCGAGAGGAGCACGAGCAACACCTTCGAGTCGTCCTCCAGACTCTGAGGGATAGGCAGTTGTATGCCAAGTTTTCTAAGTGTGAGTTCTGGTTGAGTTCTGTGGCATTCTTGGGCCACGTGGTATCAGCAGAGTGCATTCAGGTGGATCCGAAGAAAGTTTCAGTAGTTAGAGATTGGCCTAGGCCCACTTCAACCACAGAGATTCGGAGTTTCTTGGGCTTAGCAGGCTATTATCGCCGGTTCGTGGAGGGGTTTTCATCTATAGCAGCCCCCATGACTAAGTTCACACAGAAGAGTGTTCAATTCAGATGGTCGGAGGAGTGTGAAGCGAGCTTTCAGAAGCTCAAGACAACATTGACCACAACACCAGTGTTGGTACTGCCCACAGGTTCAGGTTCTTATACCGTGTATTGTGATGCTTCGCGAGTTGGGCTGGGTGCAGTGTTTATGCAGGGTGGAAGAGTTATAGCCTATGCTTCACGTCAGTTGAAGATTCACGAGAAGAACTATCCAGTCCATGATTTGGAGCTTGCAGCTATTGTTCATGCCTTGAAGATTTTGAGGCACTATTTGTATGGGGTACCGTGTGAGGTATTCACTGATCACAAGAGTTTGCAATACTTGTTTAAGCAAAAGGAGTTGAATATGAGGCAGAGGAGGTGGTTAGAGTTGCTGAAAGATTATGACATTACTATTCTCTATCATCCGGGAAAGGCCAATGTGGTGGCCGATGCCTTGAGCCGGAAGTCAGTCAGCATGGGTAGTTTGGCTTATCTATCAGTTGGAGAGCGAACTTTGGCTTTGGATATTCAGGCGTTAGCAAATCGATTTGTTAGACTGGAGGTTTCTGAGGGTGACAGTGTTTTGGCCCATACCGTCGCTCATTCTTCATTGTATGATCGTATTCGGGCCAAGCAGTATGAGGATCGTCATTTGTGTGCTCTTAGGGATGCGGTTCGGCACGGACGTACCAAGCAGGTCACAGTTCCGGATGTTGATGGCATTCGTGAGTTAATATTGCAGGAGGCCCATAGTTCCCGATATTCCATTCATCCGGGCGCCGCGAAGATGTACCAAGTCTTATGGCATCATTATTTGTGGCGTAGAATGAAGAAGGACATTGTGGCTTATGTGGCTCGGTGCTTGAATTGTCAGCAGGTTAAATATGAGCACTAGAGACCCGGTGGTTTGATGCAGCAGATTCAGCTTCCTAAGTGGAAGTGGGAGCGTATCACGATGGATTTTGTAGTTGGACTCCCACTGACTTAGAGGATGGTTGATGCAGTATGGGTTGTTGTAGATAGGCTGACCAAGTCAGCACATTTCATTCCGGTGGCGATTTCATCTTTAGCAGAGAAGTTGGCTCAGATCTATATGAGAGAGATTGTCAGATTGCACGGTGTGCCCTTATCTATCATATCAGACCGAGGTACTCAGTTTACCTCCCATTTCTGTAGAGTAATTCAGAGAGAGTTGGGCACTCAAATTGAGTTGAGCACAACATTTCATCCTCAAACAGACGAACAATCCGAGCGCACTATTCAGATTTTGGAGGATATGTTACGGGCATGTGTTATTGATTTTGGTGGTTCATGGGATCAATTCTTGCCTTTAGCAGAGTTTTCCTACAACAACAGTTACCAGTCAAGCATTCAGATGGCTCCGTATGAGGTATTGTATGGTACGCGATGTCGGTCTCCAGTGGGATGGTTTGAGTGCAGGGAGGCTAGACTATTGGGTTCAGATTTAGTCCAGGACCTTGGATAAGGTGAAGATTATTCAAGATAGGCTTCGTACAACTCAGTCCAGGAAGAAGAGTTATGCAAATCGTAGAGTTCGAGATTTGGCTTTCATGGTAGGAGACCAGGTGTTCCTTCGAGTGTCGCCTATGAAGGGTGTGATGAGATTCGGAAAGAAGGGCAAGTTGAGCCCTAGGTACATTGGTCCATTTGAGATTTTAGATAAGGTAGGAGAGGTGGCCTACAGACTTGCCTTGCCACCATATTTATCAGCAGTGCATCCAGTGTTTCATGTATCCATGCTCCAGAGGTATATTACAGATCCATCTCATGTTCTTGACTTCAGTGGTGTCCAATTGGACAAGGATCTGACTTATGAGGAAGGGCCGGTAGCCATATTCGATACGCAGGTTCGCCAGTTGAGGTCGAAGAGTTATCCTTCGGTTCGTGTTCAGTGGAGGGGTCAGCTTGCCGAGGCAGCTACCCGGAAGTCCGAGTCCGATATGAGGAGTCATTACCCCCATCTTTTCTCAGACTCAGGTACTTTTCTATGTCCGTTCGAGGACGAACATTTGTTTTAGAGGTGGAGATTATGATGACCCAAAAGGTCATCCTAAGTAATTCCAGCTAAATCTGTGTTCCGAGGACCCGAAAGCCTCTTTTAATCTTACCTCGATATGCGTGCGCAGCCCGGGGTAGGTAGCGGGGAAGCTTCCATGTGAAAATTTTTAAAAAAATGGGAGTTTTGAATTGAATAAGTGAATAAAGTTGACTTTGGTCAACATTTTTGGTAAACGGACCCGGACCCGGACCCGGACCCGGATTCGTGATGTGACGGTCTCGGAGGGTCCGTAGGAAAATATGGGACTTGGGCGTATGCTCGAAATCGAATTCCGAGGTGCCAAGCCCGAGAAATGAATTTTTAAAGAAAATTGTTTTCTGGAAATAATAAAGGATTTTAAAAATGAGTAATTATGTGAAAGCCGTGTTACCGGACCCGTATTACGGTTCCGGATCTCGAAATAGGTTTATTATATGTTATTTTTCCTATCTGTGAAATTTGGTATTAAACGAACTTGATTTGACGGGTTTCGGATCAAATGAGAGATTTAGAGTTAGTAAAGTTTTGAGGATGTTCATAAAACTTGAAATTTGGTTAGGAATGTGATTTTATGCTACCGAGGTCCGAATGCAATTCTGAGGCCGGGAATAGTTCCGCTACGTTATTTATGACTTGTCTGCAAAATTTGAAGTTGTTCTGAGTTGTATGGGTCGGTTCGGCGCATCGTTATAGAATTCTAGAATTTCAAAGTTCTTAAGTTTTGAATTCAGGGGTTTTGGAGGGTGATTTTGAGTTTTAGCGTTGTGTTGAGTGTTCTGTGGGCTCGAGCAAGTCCGTTTAATGATTTGGGACTTGTTGGTATATTTGGACGGGGGCTCGGGTGGGCCCAAGTGCCTCCCGGACCCCGCACGAGGCAAAAAACCAGCAAAAACCACTGCTGGTGCACAACAGTTGGTGTGACCGCAGGTGCGGTTGCCCAGCCACAGGTGCGGGACCGCACCGGCGGTCCCAGCCTTCACAGGTGCGGCCTTTTCCGCAGGAGCAATCCAAACTCCGCAGGAGCGGGACCGCTGGTGCGGCTCCCAACTCCGCAGGTGCGAGCCTAGGGTCCTAGGCCCTTTTCCGCAGGGGCGATCAATTTCTCGCAGGCGCGAGACTGCACCTGCGGTCCTAAGGTCCCAGGTGCGGAAACCCCTGATGGCAGCCCCTCTTAAATGTCCAAAATTTCGGGTTTTCTTCATTTTATCCACCATCAACCTCCATTAGAGAGCATCCAAGTTTGGGCAGCACCTTCCACGACCACCCACTGTAAGAGGTAAGTTAAACCCCATAAACTTCTAGTTTTAACATTAATTCCTAGTTAAATTCACTACTAAATCATCTAAAAATCATAGAATTAGGTAGTAATTTTAGGGTTCTTGAGGATTTTGTGACTTTTCATGTTAGGCCATGAATTCTTGTATAAATCACATAACTTCGATCCTTAGATTCCGGGTAATTGATTCCTTCATGAATTTTTGAAAATCTGAACGTGTGGGCCCGTGGTCGAATTTTAGTATTCTTGGAAGAATAGTAGGAAATGTATAATTAGGCTTGGTAATTGGTTTATTGAGTCCTTATTGATGTTAATAAATCCATTATGTCTAGATATTACTGATTCGGAGTTGGATTCGAGAGGAAAGGCTGTGATTGAGGCTTGACTTGCATTTTTGGAGCCGAGGTAAGTGTTTGGCCTAACCTCAGCTTGAGGGATTAGGTATAGAGTCTTATTTGCTATGTGTAACTCATGTCCAACGTATAGGCGTGGTGACGAGTGCCTATATGTTGCGGTCAAGCATGCCCGTGAGTCAATTGTGATGAAACTTACTGTGTTCTTAATATTCCCCGTACTATGAGTAATTGGTGAATTAGTAGTGATACCTTGATGTTGTTTCATGACGTGGGGAGTTATTGAGTTATTTGTTTCAGTTGAGGCTTACACTTTGAAATTGTATTTCTGATGCGAGGTTGGTTATAGCTGAGACCCTTGTCGGGCATTTGTTGAGTTTGTAATTGATGATTTCTCCTTGCCGGGACAATAGAATTTTATTGAGCATTTCCATGCACTTGAGACTTCTTAATGTTGACTTTCACATTATATTGTTGCTTTGTTTTATTATTTGTCGCACGAGGGGACATGTCGTGCCGACTGTTTGTTACCTATCGCACGAGGGGACATTCCGTGCCGAGTGATTGTGAGGTTATGCACGAGGGGACATTTCGTGCCGAGTGTTATTATATACGCACAAGGGGACATTACGTGCCGAGTGATTGTGAGGTTATGCATGAGGGGACATGCCGTGCCTTATGATGTTCATTATCTGTTTGAGAAGTTAAATTCCTGCCTTTATCTTTACATTTCTGTTATTACCCTGTTCTACCGTGCTAGCATTTTGTTGCCCCTTTTACCCCCAGCATGTTCTCCCCGTATCTGTCTTACTTGCTTATTTCCGTCGATATTTTCCTGTTATTATATAGAATTGCACAGGTACATATATTGTTGTCGGTTCTAGCCTCGTCACTACTTCGCCGAGGTTAGGATCGGCACTTACTCTGTACATGAGGTCGGTTGTACTAATGCTACACCTGCACTTCTTTATGTTGTGCAGACTACACAGCCGGACCCGGTGATCACTGACGGTCGGAGCATCTCATCAGTTCATACAGGAGACATCGAGGTAGACCCGAAGATGTTCGTGGTCTTTGGCGTCACCTTCTACTCTTCACTTTCACCTCTGTCTTACTTTATATTTCAAAGACAGTGCTATGTACTTATTTTCAGACCTTTGTTTTAGTAATCTCTTAGACAGTTCGTGAGTATGTGACACCAGTTCTGGGATTTGTATATGGGTTTTATTTCGAAATTGCTAAGTTATATTTTGGTTATTTGTTAACCTTCACATTGCGGACCATCCATGTCTTAGTTATCTTGTTCGTTTTAGTTGTTAATGAGTTTTATTTAGTTCAAACATTGGCTTGTCTAGCGGGTTCGCCGTTAGTCGCAGTCATGGCCCGAAGGTGGGATTTCGGGTCGTGACACTTCTGGTTCCTGTCTCTCAGAAAGAGTGTTAATTTCATCAAAGACAACATGTACACTTTCTTCTGCACACATAGTTCTTTTATTGTATATTTTATAAGCTTTACTATGTGTTGAGTATCCCAAGAACACTTCCTCATATCTTCTGGGATCAAATTTTCCTAGGGAATCTTTGCCATTATTATGCACATAACACTTGCATCCAAAAGCCCTAAGATGAGATATGTTGGGATTTCTCCCTTTAAGTAAATCATAGAGAGTTTTCTCTACCGGAGTTCTGGTCATGCATCGATGATAATGTAGCATGCAGTGTTTATTGCTTCTGCCCAGAAGCTGCGAGGTACTTTGCTAGAGAGAAGCATGGTTCTTGCCATGTCTTCAAGAGTTCTATTTTTCCTTTCAACAACCCCATTTTGCTGTGGGGTTCTAGTTGCAGAAAAGTTGTGATTGACACCATGTTCATCACAGAACTCAGCAAACTTAGCATTCTCAAACTCAGTACCATGGTCAGATCTTATGGATGCTAGTTGATGTCCTAACCGATTTTGAATCTTCTTGACAAATGAGGTGAACATATCAAATGCTTCATCCTTAGATGCCAAGAATAAGGTCCAAGTGAACCTTGAATAATCATCGACTAGCACCATCACGTATCTTTTACCACCTCTGCTTAGAGTTCTCATAGGACCACACAGATCCATATGAACCAGTTCCAACGTCCTGGTGGTGCTAACCATTTTCTTACTTTTGAAAGAATATCTTACCTCCTTCCCCCTTGCACATGCCTCACAAACCTTGTCTTCCTTGAACTTAATATTAGGAAGCCCTACCACTAAGTCCTTAGAGACCAGTTTGTTAAGCTGAGTCAGACTTGCATGAACAAGTCGTTTGTGCCACAGGAGGGGATCACTGTCCAACACACTAAGGCAAGTGAGTTCATTGTCAAATAGTGTGGACAAGTCAATGACATAGATATTGTTAATTCTCTGTCTCTGCAAAACAATCTTGTCACTAAGCAGGTTGATCACAAAACATTTTGTGGAAGTAAAAGCGACAAGGTTACCTCTGTCACACAGTTGTGACACACTGATTAGCATATATTTCAAGCCATCTATCAGGTACACATGTTCTATTGAACGTGTGTCATCTTTACCTACCTTGACGACCCCTATAATTTAACCTTTATTTTCGTTTCCAAAGGAGACATTCCCTCCTTTGAGGTTTTCAAGTGAAAGGAATTGTTCCTTGTTCCCTGTCATATGCTTAGATCAGCCACGATCCAAGAACCAAATTAGGCTGCTTCCCTTCACTTGTACCTACAAAAGGAAATCAGGGGTTAGTTTTAAGAACCCAAACTATTTGGGTCCTTTTATATGAGAGAATGGATGAATCAAATTTTTCTTGGCCCAATTTGGTAGCCAGTTTTTCTTTTTGATGAATCTCTCATTTTTTCGACTGGCCTGCTCTTTTGTAGTACACTCATATTTGTAGTGTCCAGTCTTCCCACAGTGGGTGCAGATCTTGTTTTCAGGGAGAGTGAGATACTTGCTTTTGGGATCCCACTTAGGCAGTTTTCTCCCAAAACCAAGCCCTCTCCGGTTGCTACTATGATTCTCTTGAAGCCATGTTAAAGCATCAGAGGACTTATTCCATTTACGAGTTCTACCAAATTCGTGTTTGACTTGGCCAAGCTCTTCTTTAAGAGATCTTATCTGTTCATCCTTGGCATACATTTTATCTTTTAGTTTTCCTAAGTCTTCCTCTAACATGGCATGAGAGTGATCAACAACCTTTTTACTGGATCCTAATCTTAACTTTAAGTTTTTAGGTTTTAGTTCTAGAATCTCAGTCTCGAGTGGATGAACCTGGTTCAACAAGACAGTGTTTTTCTTTTCAGATTCACTGACTCTTATTTCCAGGTCCATGCATTTTTCTTTTAGCATTGCACATTCTTTAAATAGTTGATCCTTCTCTTTGGTTGTTTCCTCAGAATCATCTATGAAGTCGAGTAGCAACTCAGAGAGTTTCTCCTTAGATAGAAACTTTATTTTTGTTTTAAGATGTGAGATACTTACCTCTGGTTCTTCATATGACTCCTCATCAGATTCTCCAATTGCCATGAGAGCCTGATCTTCAGTCTCACCATCTTCTGATTCTTCATCTGAACTTTCCCCCCAAGCATCAATCATAGCCTTTGTTGTGGTTTTCTTGAGTTGGACCAGTTCCTTCTTCCTGTTCTTTCTTTCGTATCTCTCCTTCCTCCATTCTACTTCCCACTGAGGAGAGTTTTTGATGAGATGGTCAGTCTTTCTACATTTGTAGCATCCCTCATTGGTTGGCCTTTCTGGTGCCTTTGTCTTGTTGTAGTTTCCTCCCCTTGAGATGCCCTTCTTCCTCATGAGAAAGTTTCTGAATTCTTTGGTGATCATGGCCATCTCATCTTCCTCCAGATTTTCTCCCTCAATGATCCTTAATGCTAGACTTTTCTCTTTCTTTGGGGCATCCATCTTCATGGTTTTCCTTCTGAGTTCATAAGCAGTAAGGTTTCCAATCAGCTCATCCAGTCTAAGGGTTGCCATATTTTTGGATTCCTGGATAGCAGTGATCTTACTTTCCCAGGAGATAGGCAAATTCCTTGTCAAGATCTTCTCTACCTTGTCTTCTTCAAGAATGATTCTTCCAAGAGACTTGAGTTCATTGGTCAAGGTTGTGAACCTTGTGTACATCTCCTGAATTGTCTCTACTTCTTTCATGGTGAAGTTTTCATATTGAGAGTATAGAAGTGTACCTCTATACCTCTTCATCTTAGGTTTTCCTTCATGGGCTACTTGTAGAGTATCCCAAATTTCTTTGGTTGTGGTGCAGCTTTGGATTCTGCTGTATTCATCTGAACCTAGTCCACACACTAGCCACTTCTTGGCCTTGGCATTCTTCTCCCATTTCTTCAAATCTTCAGCTGTTCAGTCAGCCCTTGTCTTAGGTACATCTACACCTTCAATAGTCTTCTTCATTGTAGCTAGAGGTCCATCAGTGACTATGTCCCAGAGTTCATAGTCTTCTCCAATCAGGTTGTCCTTCTTCCTATTTTTTCACCAAGAGTAGAACTGGCCATTGAAGAGTGGTGGCCTTGCAGTTGATTGACCTTCCCAGTTCCCAGGTGGTGCACTCATATTGATCTTTTCCAAGGTGTTATCCTTTTCAAGGATAACCTGCTCTGATACCAATTGATGTTTTAGACGTCAATACCACACAATAATATAAGTTAATTGTGAGGTATCCAAATTTTCGAGTGCTGTCTAATAAGAACAACATGGTTCTTTTTCGTGTACTAATCTCTACTGTTGCGGAATAATAAAGCAGTAAAGTAAAGACACATAGATTTTTACGTGGAAAACACTTGGCTCAAAAGGTGAAAAAACCACGACCTACTCCTCAGTAGGATTTGCTCAAACTCTTCACTAAAAACTCTGAGCCAAACGGACTTACAAAATAAACTCTTTTGTAATCCTAGGACTAACTCTAATCCTTTTGTATCAACTAGCCTCTAGCTAATTTCTACAGGATTCAAGCTAACTCTAACTTGAATAGTGTGTACCTATTACAATTGCTTCTAAGAAAGCTGAAAAGATACAATGTTAAACTCCTACTACAATCAACTAGACTCAATAATTAATCAGATGGAACTGGTTCTTCTAGTTGAACTGTAGCCTTCGTATTGCACAATGATTCTGCTTGCAAAATACTCTAGGTAATTTTGCTT
The DNA here is from genome assembly GCA_005239495.1 of Nicotiana undulata. Classification (NCBI taxonomy): domain Eukaryota; kingdom Viridiplantae; phylum Streptophyta; class Magnoliopsida; order Solanales; family Solanaceae; genus Nicotiana; species Nicotiana undulata. Next base: position 77,855 of record ML280744.1, read on the forward strand.
TCAAAACTTGATTCACTTCAGCCTTTGTGCGTAAGGAATTCCAGCAGAAATACATCGAGTATTTATAGAGTCAGTTGTTGAGTATGTGGTTCAATTCTGATCCAACTCTACCTGGGTGAAAGAGTTCGAATACACCTCAACTTCCTTCCTCTATTTCTGTCCTTGCTGAAATCAACTTCTATCTTCTTTATCAGTTTGCAACCTTTTCGCATTAGGAGACAACCTCTTAGTTCTTTGATACTTTACAATCAGGAATATCTCCTATGCATATATGGTTCTTGTGCCAACTGTTCAGTTCAGATATGTGTGCTCTGATGGACCTGGTTCAACTTTTGACAATCTTCAAAACCCATGCAAGTACTAGGCCAACACTAAGGTAATATTTATCCCTTCAAGGCTTCCAGTGTCTATCTTTATAGTACTCATATTTAGCTGTACTATTTTAGAGTGTGTCGTCTAAGTGTCTCACGAGTGGATCTATTAGCACATTTGCAATATCCTTCATAAATGTCAACTAACGCAAACAATCAATTCACCATTTTGGATTACTCTAACCCCAGCCAGATCCTGATATCCCGTCCTTTTCGTAATCTACACCTGTTATCCCCTAATAGGGTATAACTGAGATAGGTGTGGCCAATTATACATACCTCTGTTATTGTTGAAGGTAAGTCAAAATACTTACATCTCTCTTCCTTAATGGTAAATAAGGATAATCTTTATTAACTGGGTACCTCGTACCGTTCTTCACCCGTCTTCTTTTACTTGTTGCAACTCGTGTCTAACTTTTTATTCTGCTATAAACAAATTGAGTAAAAAAATAAACAAGAAAAAGGAAGGAGAGAAAGAAAAGTGAGTGAAATATAAAGAAAATAGTGAAAAACAGTGAGAACAAAAAGTGAAGAAAGAAAAGAGTGACAAAAACTAACTGAGAAAAACAAAGAGTGAAAATAACAAAAGAGAAAGAAAAGAAATCGAGATATAAAAAAAAAGAGAAAGAAAGAGGGAGAGACAAAACTAGAAATAGATATTTAAAGGCCGGGATGAAACACGCAACCGCTCAAACACATGGTAGAAACGATTAACTGTTAGGTACATTGCATCCCCAATATGTGATTCCCTATTTTTTAAATGTCTCAAACTAACCAAGTTGTTGTGTGTGCAAACTAGCCAGGTTTTGGTGGTTGGTTTTGTTGGTAGTCTAGTCTCCTTCCCTCACAAGATCCAAAGGTAAAAATGGCCTCCGCAAGAAATCTGCCAATCATCGGTCCTGAGAATGGCCTGAAATCAGCTATTCTGCAGCCTGAATCAGCAACTGCTGAAGAAAACAAAATGTTGCGTCGCCGCATGATGGAAATGTGGGATGCCTGGTCTAACAGTAGGGAACCGCCAAGTGTAATCCCTGGTTTTATTGAGTTGATTCCCAGTTCAGATGGGCTTTCGAACATCCTTGTGCCCAACTCACTCTTCCCATGTGGACTCCCTCTAATGCCGCCTAATGGCCCGGAAATGCCTTCTGTGGATTACCCCCAGGCGCCGGATTCAAAGGCACATCCAACAATGTTCGTTGCACCACCAGTCTCCACTACGGCATATCCAACAGTGCCTAGGCCAAACTCATACCCTCAGCACTCGCAATATGAGTCTCGCATGGGACATGAAAGAACAATGAGAAACCCCGAGCAGGAAGAAATGACTCGTAAGATGAGAATCCTAGAGCAAATCTTAAATAACATACAGGGTTTGAGGGGTCAGAAGAGTATCTCCTACTCCGATTTATGCATGTTTCCACATGTTCACCTACCAGTTGGTTTCAAGACGCCAAAGTTTGAAAAATATGACGGGCACGGAGACCCTATGGCTCACTTGAAATGATATTGTAATCAGTTGAGGGGTGCTGGTGGAAAAGAAGAGGTTCTAATGGCCTACTTCGGAGAAAGCGTCACCGGGATTGCTGCTGAATGGTATATGGATAAAGATATTACACATTGGCATGTGTGGGATGATTTGGCCCGAGATTTGTCTGCCAATTCTAGTATAATGTGGACATCGCTCCTGACAGGAACTCTCTGTCCAATTTGAAAAAGAAAACCGCGGAAAGCTTCCGCGAATATGCTGTCAAGTGGCGTGAGCAAGCTTCTAGGGTAAAGCCTTCAATGGACGAAGCAAAAATGGTTACAGTCTTTCTACAGGCCCAAGAGGCAGACTACTTCTAGAACATGATGACTTCTATGGGTAGACCATTCGCTGAAGCTATCAAAATCAGAGAGATGGTCGAAAACGGCTTGAAAATAGGACGAATCTTGAGTCAAACTGCTTTTAAGGCTGCATCACAAGCCGTTCAGAATGGTTTGGAGGGTTTGATGAACAGAAATGGGACGGAAGAGGGAGCCGTGATGGCTTCGAGCTTGAAGGGGCCTCGTAGGGTATTCAACCAATCATATATGCTTCCTAAGGTCCCACAATACCATTATCCCTATCAAGATGATGTTGCATATGTCGTGGCACCGCCTCCCTATGCGGCGATGAACGCGCAATATTATACGCGGCCACAAAATTATGCGCAAAACCGAGCTCCACTTCCCAGAAATGACCATCCTTACCAAGCTCCATATAATCCCCAACCAAATGTTCCCCAATACAGTCCTCTCCCAAGAGAGCCCTTGAGAAGGAATTAGTTCACCCCTATTGGTGAATCATACTCTAGCTTGTTCCAAAAGTTGGTCAAGATAGGTCTGCTGCAGCCAGTGGCCCCAAACCGTCCGAACCCCGAGTCCCCCCCGCACCGGGCTGATGCTAGATGTGAATACCACTTAAGAGCAGTGGGGCATGGCACTGAAGATTATTGGACTCTTAAAAGAGCAGTGGAAGATCTCATCGAGGTCCAGGCAATAATGTTTAGGGATGAAGAAGACCCTAATATGATGAACAATCCCCTTTCTGCTCACACTCGGCAAGTAGTTGGAATTATTTGTGAAGACGAAGAATTTGATCCGGCACTGAAGGCCATTGCAGCCATTGCCGAGATAGAAGAAAAGCCAAAAAACTGTCACCAAGCCTGAAAGTTCCCCCATCATATGGGAGTCTCGGTAGCCAGTCTTGCTATCCTTTCTGCGTCCGGATTATCTTAGGGTGTGATCCGGACGTTTTACTTTATTGTCTTACTTTCCGATGTAAACCCTTTTATTTTTAAACTTAAAAAAAAATTCAAAAAAAAAAATAAAATCAAGTGGAATTAATATTTCATTTTCCAGGAATGTCTCTTTTATTAATCTTATCTCTTTTCTTACTCTACTTTCAGTTCTATTAAATGCAGATTTCAATAACATGACATGCTTGCGGACTTCATGCCCAGATCCTGAAACGCTGTCAGACTTCGAAATGATGAGTCAAGAATCAGAATGCAGATAAAGTTAGATTAAGAAAACAAAACAATGAATCAGAACAGCCAAAGGAAAATTGGTTCAGATTGAAAAGGTCCATACAGTAATACTGCCAAAAGAGTGCGTTTGTACTTGGTATACATCAAAGAAAATTTCCTGAAACAACTGTCAACGCAGGTGCAATCAAAAGATCCGAAAATGCTGTCAAACTTCGAAATAATGAATCAAGGATCCGAATGCAAATGAAGTTAGGTCAAGGAAATGAAACAATGAATCGGAACAGCCAAAGGAAAATTGGTCCATATTGGAAAGGTCCATGCATTGCAATCAGAGTACTTCCAAAAGAGTACGTTGTACTTAGGGCTCGAAGAAAATGTCCCTGAAACAATTGTCAATGCAGGAGCAGTCAAAAGGCACTATCCTCCATATATTTTTAAATGTTCTCCAGTTGGGATGACGAAGGCTTTCATTCTCGCTACCCAAACACCGTTAACCCTTTTTGCAAACTCTTTGAGCCGGTTACTCTTCTTTGATTACCCTTTTTGGAACCCGAAAGTGTTATTGAAAAAAAAAAGAGTTGGAAAATGAAAAAAAACAAAAAAAATGAAAAAAGAGAACAAGAAAAACAAAAGAAAGAGAAAACAAAACAAAAACAGAGGAAAAACAAAAGAAAAATCAAAAACATAAATAAAAGTCCCCTGAACTACGTCTGACTTGATTCCAAAAGGATACGTAGGCAGCCTCTCCCGGGGGTTCAGTCACACCAAAATAAAACTCCATATTTCCCCAAGAGTTTAAACTGGGGCAAATGTTGTGATATGTTTGGCGATGATTTCGCCCAAAAGGTTCCAAAGTTGTAATCCAATACAAGCTTTTTTCCCAAAAAACCATGTTCAAGTCCTTCCGATCAATTGGAAAAGATGTCTAAAGTTGGAGGATACGGTGTTGGATCTGGTGCAAGCAAATGAGTGAAATTAAAAATGAGAGTCTTATCGGTGAAAACCTTACGGGCACCGTAAAGCGACGATAAGAAGAGAAATTAAAATGAGAAAGAGTCTTGGTAGTGAAAACTCACTAAGAGCACTACAAGGTGATGGTGAGAAGAGAAATGAGAGAGGTTAGTTGGAGAAAACCCGCAAAGGGCGCCGCTAATCGAAAAGGATAATGGATCAGTGACACGGATACAATCCGGGGCAAGTTTCTCAATCTCAAGGTGATAAGTGTGATGAATTTATGAGAGTCAGATGGTTTACACGGATCAGGCATCCAGTTCAAAAGGCATGTCATGTTCATTAAAGTCCGCATGCACTCCAGATAAGTCCTTCTTTCCTTTCCCTGAAAGGGACACCTCTTGTTTAAATTCATTTTCCATTCTGTAATTTATTTTTCTTTTGAATCCCTTTCGGTCTAACTCTAATATGAAACTAAGGCAAAGAAAGGATGGCATACAGGGCTCTCATTTGACACGAGCTAATATGCAAAAGGCACCCAGGCTCGTTAGGGGCATCGAGTCGATCTCGACTGGCCATCACGACCGATGCTTCAAACTCAAAACCCTTGAAAGGAGAAAATCAAATTGAAATGACTATAAAGGCGACTGAAGTTGGAAGGTTGAGTCCCACATGGCTAACCATCTCGGAAAAATTTCAAAAAGCCGAAGCGCTCCAAATTCTCTAAAGCTAAAGTTGGAAGAAAAGTGAAAAAAATGAAAGGCCAATAAAACCGAAATAAAGTTGGAAAGGTTAAGTCCCACGCGACTAATCGTTGCAGCAGAATTTGAGGGGCTAAAACTCCCCCTGATGCTCCGGAAATCCAAAAGAAAAAGCAAGTGAAAGGGCTACAAAGGCAAAATAAAGTCAAAATGTTGGGTCCCACGAGACCAATTGCCATGGTAAAATCTGAAAAGCCAGGGTCCCCGGGATTAGAGATGAAACCCAATCCCCAGCAAGCAAGCAAGTGGTTAAGATCTTCGTCAAAAGAACTGAGATCAAGCAGTTAAAAATCAAGGCCGCAAAACCAACCACCGTTTCAAACTAAAAAATTGTTCTTTGTTTGAAAATCTGAAACAGGTGCAACTCAAAAGCAACCGTGCAAAAAGCAGGTGCAGCCAAAGGGAATTGTGCAAGAGCTAGAAGGAGCTCTGCAGCATCAACTCCAAAAGGGAAGTTTCTCCAAAAATCCTTTCCCACATTTACTCAAAATGAAAAGAAAAAGAAGAATAATAAGGTTGAAATCAGCCCAAACCAGAAGTGGTATATGGTCTACAAACCCTAGCCACACCTTTTCCAACGCAGGGTATAAACTCCCTAGTTGATGCCGGCATAGGGTATACAACCCCTAGCTGATGATTTCTTTTCCAGCATAGGGTATACAACCCCTAGCTGATATTTTCTTTTCCCGACATGGGCGCATACACTCCCTAGTCGATGCCAATCAAGGGTATACATTCCCTGGTTTATGATTTCTTTTCCAATTACGGGTATACATCCCCTGATTGATTTCTTTTCCCGACATGGGGGCATACACTTCCTAGTCAATGCCAATCAAGGGTATACATTCCCTGGTTGATGATTTCTTTTCCAATTAAGGGTATACATTCCCTGATTGATTTCTTTTCCCGACATGGGGGCATACACTCCCTAGTCGATACCAATCAAGGGTATACATTCCCTGGTTGATGATTTCTTTTCCAATTAAGGGTATACATTCCCTGATTGATTTCTTTTCCCGACATGGGGGCATACACTCCCTAGTCGATACCAATCAAGGGTATACATTCCGTGGTTGATGATTTCTTTTCCAATTAAGGGTATACATTCCCTGATTGATTTCTTTTCCCGGCATGGGGGCATATACTCCCTAGTCGATGCCAATCAAGGGGATACATTCTCTGGTTGATGATTTCTTTTCCAATCAAGGGTATAAATTCCCTGGTTGATTCCTTTTCCCGACGCAGGGTATACACTCCCATAGTCGATGCCAGTCAAGGGTATACATTCGATGGTGATGATTTCTTTTCCAATCAAGGGTATACATTCCCTGGTTGATTCCTTTTCCCGACGCAGGGTATACACTCCCATAGTCGATGCCCATCAAGGGTATACATTCCCTGGTTGATAATTTCTTTTCTAATCAAGGGTATACATTCCCTAGTTGATTGCTTTTCCCGACATGGGGGCATACGCTCCCTAGTCGATGCCAATCAAGGGTATACATTCCCTGGTTGATGATTTCTTTTCCAATCAAGGGTATACATTCCCAGGTTGATTCCTTTTCCCGACGCAGAGTATACACTCCCATAGTCGATGCCAATCAAGGGTTTACATTCCCTGGTTGATGATTTCTTTTCCAATCAAGGGTATACATTCCCTGGTTGATTTCTTTTCCCGACATGGGGGCATACACTCCCTAGTCGATGCCAATCAAGGGTATATCGCTCAAGCTTAGTTGTTGTTGGTCTTTAGCTCGTTCTTCCAAATGGATTGTTTTTTTAGCTAGATACTTAGTTATTCTCAGTTGCTCAAAGTTTTACCATTGGGTCTTATATCATTGTTTTTCTTATCTTGTTCAAGAACAATAATGAGGCATGCTTTGTTTTATTTTGGTTTCCAATGAATCCTTATTACATACTGATAAAGTACATCTCATAAATGGACAAGTTTTTAGCTGGACTTCAACTAACTTGACGGATTAGCTATCCAAAAATCGGAGACAAATGAGTTCAAATTACATCTCGGTTGCGTTAGATTTCCTGTAGAGATCTATTTGCTGTATAGATATTTAAAAATAGTAGCACTATCATCTTCTTGAATGTGTTCGTCCAGTAGATGTGAAGAATTCACTTTTGAACGTCACATAATGCTTTAGCCTATCTAAAATTAATAAAGCGTGATAAATGTGTACACGTATGCACAACATGATTTAAGCGCCGATTTTCAAATAAATTCAAGCTGCGCGTTTGCGCGACTTTGGCCAAAATCTTTCTTAAATAAACTAAGTGTCATGAATTGTGTACACGCACGTGTGACATGATTTTTGACGCACCAAAACTAAATGAGTATACGTATGCGTAACTCGCATTAAGGTAATCTCTTAGATAAGTCAAGTAGTTAAAAAGCGGTAAAATCAAGATGCATTTAGGTGCTAAAATCAGTAATTAAACAACTTAGGCCAAGTTTAATCATTAAGCGACCGTGCTAGAACCACGGAACTCGGGAATGCCTAACACCATCTCCCGGGTTAACTAAATTCCTTACCCGGATTTCTGGTTAGCAGACAATTTAAACAGAGTCAAAATTCCTCGATTTGGGATTTTAATAAATGAATGGTGTCCCGGAAAACCGTAAAAAATCCGGGTGGTGACTCAGAAAATAAAAGAAGTAAATCCCAAAATCGAATAATGTCACTTAAAGTGGAAAAACTCCCTTATTACCCTTACCGGGTGAAAAAGGAGGTGTGACCCTAAGACTTGGAGCTATGACGACCTGCTTATAGATATTTTTCCTCTTCATCTTTGGCGTCTTTTCATATTATCCATGAACCTTAATCGCCTTGCGGTAATCCTTCTATACCAAGGATAACAAAATTCCTCACTCACGATGGTGACACTTAGTGTAACTGGCACATACAATCCGTTAAGCTTAACTTTGCTCATATTGCTTGCTTTAGGGAAGCGTCTCCATGAATGACCATTTTTTGAATCCATCATAGATCTTCTTCTATTGTCCATTCTATTATTGACGGAATGCAATATGAAATTCCGTTGATGCTGACTATTATCTATCACTCAGTCCCTAATTCATGTTTAGTTTATCTCGTTCACCAATCCATACTAGTTTTATTACTCTAGGGTCTAACTTTTCCTTTTGGTAATCGCGTTAGAGTTGCAAACTTATTTCTCGAAATGAGGACATGACAGTATGGCCTATACTCTTTTGTTGTCCTAAGGCCTGTCACCTCTCATCTCTTCCTTCACTTGACTATAGATTCTGTAATACTGTTATCTTTTGATTTACCGTTGTAATCTATGTATCATATCTTACTCATAATGCTTCATTAACTCTTTTCTTATTTCTCGCTAACATTTATGCCTATCACTTTACTTTGAAAACTCGAACAAGACATTCTTTTCTTTTAGATCTCCTTTGCTCCATCCAGTTGCTTTTCGGGTTGCGTAACGTTCTCACTCTACTAGGGACGCGAGCCATACTAAGGTAATATTTATCCCTTCAAGGCTTCCAGAGTCTATCTTTATAGTACTCATATTTAGCTGTACTATTTTAGAGTGCGTCGTCTAGGTGTCTCACGAGAGTCAACTAACGCAAACAATCAATTCACCATTTTGGATTACTCTAACCCCAGCCGGATCCTGATATCCCGTCCTTTTCTTAATCTACACATGTTAGCCCCTATAGGGTATAACTGAGATGGGTGTGGCCAATTATACATACCTCTGTTACTGTTGAAGGTAAGTCAAAATACTTACATCTTTCTTCCTTAATGGTAAATAAGGATAATCTTTATTAACTGGGTACCTCGTACCCTTCTTCACCCGTCTTCTTTCACTTGTTGCAACTCGTGTCTAACTTTTTATTCTGCTATTCCTTTTTACCATAAGGCTGGATAAGTATTTTTTCCTAAAATCTCCTTATCAAGAAACATACACCTTTTAGTACACGCATGATTTGCTAAAGAGCTCTCATTTACTCATCATAAGCAAGATGCAAAAATCTAGTTTCTCTAACTCAACACTTTCACAATTATATCTCTTATCGATCGTCTTTCTGAACGTAGGCATCATCATACTATGAATAGAAATTCGAGATTTGAATTCTTATAAGTGAGCTCTACCACACGATCTAGAGTAAGAAGAAAGAGCGACAATCTTAAACGCCCTGTACCCTCCTGCTTATAAGTGTGGTGCACGACACACCCATAAACAAGACTCTACGAGACACGACTTGTAGACTCCCTAGGATAGAACTGCTCTGATACCACTTTTGTCACGACCCAAACCGATGGACCGCGACGGGCACCCAGTACCTTACTCAACCTAGTACCAACGTAACACATCTTTCTTATTACATCATCATATACACGTGACATATGGACCTAATAGGCCAACATGATCATTTATAAACTCAAAACACAGGCCGACAATGCCATACAATCTTTCACGTATACGACATATGTCTACAAGCCTCTAAGAGTACATAAACGTCATACAGGTCGGGAGAGGACCCCACCATACTAATCAGTACATGTCCTAATCTTACTGACCACATAAGCAACTCCGGAGCAAAATGGAGTGCACCAACCCCTTCTGCTGAGCTGATAGCCTAATTGAAGGACTCTCGACCTGTCTACCGGGACCTGCAGGCATGAAATGCAGCATCCTCGGGCAAACGGGACGTCATTAAGAATAATATACCGAGTATGTAAGGGACATAAATAAGTACATAACAGACATGGAAGAAATATAGAGTAAATGACTTAACCAGTAAGTTTGGATAACTATGTAATTCATGAAATAGTTATAATATCATGCATATGTATATGAATGTCATGTCGTGCATAGGTACATGTTTAATAACATCATCAGGCCTCTGAGTGCATACCATCATATCATATCATATCAGTCATTATGGGCAATCATCAACGTATACCAGCTGATGAAGTTGCGGTGCATATATAACGCCATAACCTTTCCCATATCCCATATACAAAATATACATACATATATATGCGTATATAACGCCATCTGGTCATGGGTCAATGTGCATGTATAAATGCATGAAATGCATATGAAATACGTCAATAAAATCTCTCGGTACGTCATAAGTCCATTATGCCTCTGATTAATATCATGAAATAAACTTTACCAACTTGCATATATTTGCGACCCATGAACAGATGATAGAGAAATATGACATGTGGAAGGATAAGAATATACACATCTCTAGAATTTCTACGAATTGAGTATTTTATGGAAGTTGTGCATTTTCTCGTTTCGTTCATGTTGTATAGATCATGCCAAAAAAAAAAGAAGGGATAGCCTTAACATACCTTTTCGTCAACGAATTTGGCCCAAAACCGAGCCACAACTCTGTCATGGGGATCAGTCGAAAGCAATGGATTTAGTGGCCATGTCTCGTCGATGTATTCACGATGACCAGGGATTCACATACTGACTTTTCACCATGGATTAGCACGGTAACTTTCTTGTGAATTGGATTGTATTTCAGAAGCAAAGGACTTTTGTTGGATATGTCTTTTTCTATGTATTCATAAGTTATTCTTTTTTGCTTTTTTGCCTAAATTACTTTGTATATGAAAAAAATGGAAATGAGTTCCTATTAATTTCATTTTTTCCGTTTCTAAAGGTGGATTCAGTGGAAAATTGATGAATGAAAAGCTCACTTGCTGTAGTATTTATGTAATTACCTAGAAAAGGAATGTCTGCTTTCTAAAAGCAAGGAAAATAATGTTTGTCGTACATTAGGCTTTCTGAATAACAAATCTTTAGCCAAATGAGATAAAGTACTTATCTCATTAAAAGTTGCCATCTTGCAAATCAATTTAAGAGTCATCTTATAGGTGTTGTATGGTTACCACGTTTTGGGCCTCTTAGGCCTTATCCCAACATCTTAATTAATCACCCACTAATTCTTAATTAACTAGTTAACTCCCACTATTCAATAATTAACAAATTATTCGCATAATTGAGAATTATTTCCACTTAATTTAAATACTAACTCACTTTTCACATACCTTATATACTTTATTATCATGGACATGTGGTACCTCGTATGGAACTAGTCCATAAATATCGAGTATTTTAGCTCGGGCCGTACTTTATCCCAACATGCTAAACATGGACGAAAAATCATTTTCATTGACTTGATTCCCCTCTCACCACCACGAATTTACTTATCACTTGTTTGAATTAGAAAAATGCTTAAAAATATCAAATTAATCCCATCCCCGAAATTACATCGATTAACTTACGACAAAACTTTAACATACGAAAATGCCGGATGTAACACATATGATGTGATCCCATGTAAGTCGATGAATTTTCTCTCTCTTATCTTCTCGAACGTCTGCGCTTCTACCCTTTTTGAGAAGTAGTCAGTCCTAAATAAGATAAATCTAGCTTTACCTGGCGTCATTGGTCCGACGATGTCCATCCCCCTCTTCGTGAATGGCCAGGGGGATAGGGCCGACAGTAATTGTTCACCGGGTTGATGTATCATCGGTGCAAATCTTTGGCACTTGTCACATCTTCGAACAAATTCCTTGGTGTCCTTTTCCATGCTATCCCAGTAGTAACCTGCTATAATCACATTTCAAACCAACGAGTCGGCACCGGAGTGGTTGCCACAAGTGCCCTCGTAGATTTCTCATAGAACATAATCGATGTCCCCCGGTCCTAAGCATACATCTAGAGGTTGGCCGAAGGTCCTTCTATACAATGTTCCATTTTCATCGAGTGAAAATCGGGCTTCCTTGGCTCGAAGAGCCCTTGATTCTTTTGGGTCCGGGGGTAGCTTCCCATGCTTCAAGTAGTCGATATACTTGTTCCTCCAATCCCATGTTAGGATTTCTAAGTTAATTATTGCATGACCCTCTTCGATCACCGATCTTGATATTTGTACATCAGTCTGAGACAATATCATCTTCTTCTACCGAGGATCCCAAGTTTGCGAGTACATCGACCTTGCTATTTTGTTCTCAAGGTAGGGCCATAGTCCATTCCTTGAAGCGATGCAGTGTCATTTGAAGCTTGTCTAAGTATCTTTGCATCCTATCTTCTCGAACCTCAAAGCTCGCGTTTACTTGGTTTACTAGCAAAAGAGAGTTGTATTTTGCCTCGATGAGCTCTGCTCCAAGGCCTTTGTCTGGTTCGGAACCTGCAATCATGGCCTCATACTCGGCCTCATTGTTAGTCAATTTCGAAGTTTTTATAGATTGTCTAATGATGCTGCCTGTAGGCGGTTTAGTACTATACCGAGCCCCGGACCCTTTCACGTTTGAGGCACTATCTATGAAGAGGGTCCATGACCGCGATGATGTGCCCTTTTTAGCAGGAGTTCCTTTTCCACTTTGAGCACGAGGGTAGGCGTATAATAGGCCACGAAATCTGCCAAAATTTGTGACTTGATAGCTGCTCGAGGTTGATATTCGGTATCATACCCTCCAATTCGATGGCCCATTTGGCCAATCGGCCCGATGATTCAGGCTTATGCAAGATGTTTCAAAGTGGATATGTAGTTAATACACATATACGATGGCATAGAAAATAAGGTTCCAATTTCCTAGATGCACTTACTAATGCAAAAGCTAGTTTTTCTAAGTGCAGATATCTGGTTTCCGCATCTCCTAGGGTCTGACTTATGTAATAGATAGGGAATTCCGTACCTTGTCCTTCTCGAACCAACACACCACTTACCGTTACTTCGGACACGGCCAAATATAAGTATAGTGTTTCGTCTTCCTTCGGGGTATGGAACAAAGGTGGGCTCGAGAGATACCGTTTTAATTCCTCCAAGGCTTGATTACATTCTGGAGTCCATTCGAAGTTGTTCCTCTTCTTGAGTAGGGAGAAGAAATGGCAGCTCCGATCCGAAGACCTCAAGATGAATCGACCTAAAGCTGTTATTCGCCCGGTGAGCCGCTGCACGGCTTTCACAGTGTTCACCACGCTGATCTCCTCGATGGCTTTGGTTTTGTGAGGGTTGATCTCGATCCCCTTGTTCGACACCATGAAGCCCAAAAATTTTCCCGATCCAACTCCGAAATTGCATTTTTCGGGGTTGGGCTTCATGTTGTACCTTCTTAGGATATTGAACGTCTCGTGAAATTGAGTCAAATGGTCCTCTGTGCGCAGGGACTTAACTAGCATGTCATCAATGTATACTTCCATTGATTTGCCTATTTGATGTTCGAACATCTTATTAACTAGGCGTTGATATGTAGCTCCTGGTAGCAATATGTTCCATACTTTGTAATGAACGAAGTCTTTTCCTGGTCCTCCAGTTTCATTTGAATTTGATTATACCCAGAGTAGGCATCTAGAAAAATAAGTATCTCGTGGCCGGCCGTAGGATCAATCAAACGATCGATGTTGGGCAATGGGAACGAATCTTTAGGGCATGCCTTATTCAAATCTGTGTAATCTACACACATTCTCAGTTTATTTCCCTTTATAGGTACTACTACTACGTCAACCATTTAGAGTATTTTACTTCGCTAATGGATCCGATTTTGAGAAGTTTTGTTACCTCATCTTTGATGAATGCATGCTTTACTCGGACTGAGGTCTCCTTTTTTGCTTCACCGGTTTGAATCTGGGATTGACACTTAGTCGATGGGTGGTTATCTCCGGTGGGATCCATGTCATATCTAAATGGGACCAAGCGAAGCAATCCATGTTATCAATAAGAATTTGAATGAGTTTTTTCCTAAGTTTGGGGGTTAATCCTGTTTCCAGGTATACCATTCGTTCTAGAAGATGCTCGGTCAATATGGTCTGCTTGAGCTCTTCAACTATGGACTTCGTTGCATTTGACTCCTCGAGGGAAACGAAGGCTCGAGGGGTGTGGAAATCTTCTTCTTCATCCTCGACCACCTGTTCATCGATCACCTGTCCCTCGGGTTCAATCAAGGGTATAGATTGTGGTTGCTATTTGGATACCTACTTGTCTTTTGAATTCCCTGAGGTGGATGGCGTCGATATTGGTGTCAAATCATGCACCGCAGACATCTCCTTAGCTACATGCTGCTCTCCATACACCGTTTTCAAGCCACCATTTGTTGGGAACTTCATCATTTGATGGAGAGTTGATGTCACTGCCCTCATGCTATGTATCCATGGCCTTCTAAGTAAAGCATTGTACCTCATATCACCTTCTATGACATGAAACTTGGTGTCTTGTATTGTTCTGGCCACGTTGACTGGGAGGATGATTTCCCCCTTTGTTGTTTCACTCGCCATATTGAATCCATTCAGGACTCGAGAGGCGGGTATGATTTGGTGGAGTAACCCGAGTTTCTCCACGACCTCGACCTGATTATATTGGCCGAACTACCTGGATCCACGAGCACATGTTTAACTTGAACTTTATTTAAAAGGAAATAAATTACTAGTGCATCATTATGAGGCTGAGATAAGGCCACGATGTCTTCCTCGCTTAATGTAAGAGTATCCTCAGGTATGTTGTCCCGAGTCCACTTTTCCCTTGTGATGGATACTTTTGTTCGCTCGAATATGGGTCCCTGTGGGACATCGATCCTCCAATGATCATGTGAATGACACGTTGAGGCTCTTCTGGTTCATTCTTCCTATTTGCATCTCTCTCTCGAAAATGTCTCTTGTCCCGGTCACTGAGAAATTCTCAAAGGTGACCTTCATTGAACAATCGGGCTAAATCCTCTCAAAGTTGTCTGTAGTCCTCGTTCCTATGACCATGAGTACCATGATATTTACACATCACGTTGGGATTTCTCTGAGAGGGATCAGTCTGTATGTGCTCATTGGTATCTGTTGTCCCGTTGTATTTAGGGATGTTGGGCATCTTGAACTTCTTCGGAATGGGCTTCGTAACAGCACTTGGTGGAAATGATTTCTGCACAAACTTCTTCAAATCCAATCCCCTCAAAATTGAAGGTGCACTCGGGATCTAGTCGACCCTCAAGTTGTAGGTTCGTACTTTTTTATCGTTGTCCTCTATCTTCTTTTCTCCTGACTCGGTTCTCTAAGTGAGCTCCTCGAGCTTTATGATGATAGTGGGGTATGTTCCTGACCTATTATTGCTTGAACTTTCTGGTGATGGATCAAATCGAGGAGCTGTTTCCAGTCCTGCTGTGCTCGGAGTCTTTCGTTGACTCTGTAACTGAGGGATAGCAACTTGTTGTGCTTGAAACATATCAAAAATTACTTGTAGGCTGACTTTATCCCGAGCCTGTGTTCTTTGTGTTTCGGGTTGAACCCCTCCGCGTATGCTTCCCTCAGCGTCAGGGCCCAAATTGACGTGAACAACAACATGAGAACCAACATTGTCTAGGATATCTAGTGCTACCCCAAGGTTGAGCGGTGGTACACCCGCCCTTGAAGCTGCCGCACTGTTTTCGCCAAAGAATCCAACGTCGTTGTTTCCGTGCTCGGATGTGTTTGCAGTGTTAGATATATTATCTTTAGCCAAGAATCCAAAGAATCTTTGGACAAGAAAAAGTGTGAAGAATAACTCGTGTTATCAGAAAACTAACACCAAAATAATCACTATTATCTTTAGCCCCTCGGTGGGCGCCAAATTGTTTACCTTGAAAATGATTTTAACAATTAAATTTGATTTGTGGTTCTAAAAATACGTGATTTATTTCAATACTAGTAGATAATAAAGAAATATTAAGTGTAAGTAAGGAAAATGTGATAACCAAACCAGTTTCCCCAAAGGAATAAGGGACTCGAGCTCAACAGCCTCGGGGTCTCGAGGTCGGTTTAGTAGCAATAAACTATGAACAATAAATGAACAATAAAGTTGAAGAATATTCTTGAGCACAGTAAACATGAATAATAGAATAGAATATTCTATAGCAGTGAATGATGTGCGTAACAAAATGATTGGGGTCTCCTTTATATTGGAGGAGAAAACCCTAATATGATACATATCTAATTATGACAAAGAATACTATTGGTACAATTTTTATAACGGCCTAGTACGGATTGTACTATATTTACAGATCTTATCACTCCTAACCACGTGTCCTTGAGAAATTCCCACTTTTCCATGATGGTCATCGATTTTGCACTGCATCGAGGTAGCTTGTGACAGGTCCTCGATGTTCCTTATCGAAGTGTATGTTCCGAGATCGACTCAAACTTTACTTCGAACCCTTTGAGCTCGGGCTCGGCACAATAGAGACCTCAAAATTGGACTTCTCTGATTTCGGCCGTATACATCTCAAAGGGGGATACAAACTCCCTCAGCATCTAGTTCTCTCTTTCTTTAATTTTAAAGACATCGGACTTCCTTGTAGCGACCTTTATGGCACCAGCATTTTCTCCAAATTTCTTTAATAAAACGGACTCCATTTCATCGTCTTTCAAGTCATTTCCCTTTATATCACAAGTATATGTGGTGATTTGCTCACTGGGATGGGTAGTCCCGTTGTATTTTGGGATGTCGGTCATCCTGAACTTCTTCGGATCCGCACTTGGCCGGAATTGTTTCTGTACAAACTTCTTTGAATCTAGTCCTTTCAAGACTGGAGGTGCTCCCAGGATCTGGTCGACCCTCGAGTTGTAGGTTTCCACTTTCTTATTGTTGTCCTCTATCTTCTTTTCTCTTGACTCGGTTCTCTAGGTCACTTCTTCGAGCATCCTCATGATGGTGTGGTCAGCTCCAGACCCATTAACGCTTGATCTTTCTGGAGCCGGATCGACTAAAGGAGCTATTTTTGTTTCTGCTGTGCTCAGAGTCTTTTGCTGACTCTATAGCTGAGCAATAGCAACTTGTTGTGCTTCCAACATTTCAAAGATAACTTGTAGGCTGACTTCGTCTCAAACCTGCGTTCTTTGTGCGTCAGGGTGGACGCCTCCGCATACACTTCCTTCAAAGTCAATACCCAAATCGGCGTGCAAAGCAATGTGTGAGACTACGTCGATTGGGTTTGGTGCTGGTGCTACCCCAGGATTTAGCGGTGGTACACCAGTCCCTGAAGTTGTTGCACTGTTTTCTCAATGAAATCCAACTCCGTTGTTTCCATGCTCGGATGCGTTTGCAGTGTTAGACATTTTTTGACCTAGAATCAAAGAATCTTTGGACAAGAAAATGTGTGAAGAATAATGTGTGCTATTAGAAAACTAGAACCAAAATCACTATTATCTTTAGCTCCACGGTGGGAGCCAAACTGTTTACCTCGAAAATGGTGTTAATAATTATATTTGATTTGTGGTTCTAAAAATACGTGATTTATTTCAACACTAGTGAATAATCAGGAAATATTAAATAAGAAGAATCTGATAACCAAACTAGTTTTGCCAAAGGAACAAGGGTCCTCGAGCTCAATAGCCTCGGGGTCTCGAGGTCAGTTTAGTAGGAACAAAGTATGAACAGTAAATGAAGAACAATAAAGTTAAAAAATATTCTTGAGCATAATAAACAAGAATAACATAGTAGAATGTTCTATAGTAGTGAATCATAGTCTTTACAAATGATTGGGGTCCCCTTTATATATGAGGGGAAAAATTATAATATGGTACATTTTTAAATATGACAAAGAATACTATTGTTACAGCTGTATAACGGCTTAGTACAGATTTGTACTATTTCTTACAAATCTTATATGTCCTAACCACGTGTCCTTGGGAAATTCCATCCTTTCCTTTATTGTCATCGATTTTGTATTGCCTCAAGGTAGGCCGGGACGGATCTTCAATGTGCTTTTCTCGAAGTTCATATTCTGAAGTCTGACTCGAACTTTACTTCGAACATGAGCTCGTGCTCGGAACATATTAGAGGCTTCGAAACTGGACTCCTTCGATTTTGGCCGTATACACCTTTTGGTTTGAAAAATGCTGGGGCTACGTATCAAAGGTTGGTGATCAAGATGTTTCAAGAACACCTGGGGAAGACTATGGAAGTCTATATCGATGATATTATTTACGGCCAAAATCGGGGAAGTCCGATTTTAAGGCCTCTATGGAATTCCAAGCCCGATTTCGAGGGGCTCAACCAGAGTCTGAGGCTTGAACCAGAAGTTCTCCCCTCGAGAGGGTACATCGAAGGCTCAAAACAACACACCTCGAGGCAGTATGAAAATCGATGACCGTCATGGAAAGGAGGGAAATCCCAAGGACACGTTGTTAGAATTGACAAGGTCTACAAGAAATAGTACAAGTCTATATTGAACCATTATACAGATGTACCAATAGAATTTTTTTCATAATTAGACATGTAATATGTTGGGATTCTCCCCTCCTATATAAATGGGACCCCTATCATTTTGTAACACATATGAATATTCAGTGCAATAGAACATTCTCTGCTTTTCTTGCTTAAACGTGCAAAACAATTACTCTACAGATTTATTGCTCTTGATTTATTGTTCTTCATTTATTGTTCTTCATTTATTGCTCATTATTAATTACTATAACCTGACCTTGAGGCCCTCTGTCCCAGCGAGCACGGGGCCCCAGTCTTGTGACAACCTTGGTTTGCATATCTTACTTTCTTTACTTACACTTAACATTTCTCATATAAAAACTAGTATTAAGATAAATCGCATATTTTTAGAACCAAATCAAATATAATTGTTAATACCATTTTTCAAGGAAAACAGTTTGGCGCCCACCATGGGGCTAAAAATAATAGTGATTGTTTTGGTGCTAGTTTTCTGAAAACACAAGTTATTTTTCACACTTTTTCTTGTCCAAGAATCTTTGATTTCAGGTCAAAAAATGTCTTACTCAGCAAATGCACACGAAAACAATGGTCTTGGGATTCACAGAGAGAACAGTGCAACTGCCTCAGTCGCCTGTGTACCACTGTAAAACCCTGGGGTAGCACCAGTACAAATCCCCGCCGATGTGGGCTCACGTAACATTATGCATGTCGATTTAAGCTATGCTAGCGACAGAAGTGTGCGCGGAGGAGACCAACATGAAGTGCAGAAAACTCCACCTCGGGAGGAAAGAGAAGTTAGCCTTCAAGTCATTTTTAGATGTTGCAAGCGCAGCAAGTGGCTATCGCTCAGACGCAGAGTCAGCAGAAAACTCCAAGGACAGTAGTACCGGAAATGGCTCCTCGAGTCGAGAAGGCACTAGAGAGATCGAGTAACAATGGGTCACTAAGAGGATAGAGTCAGGATAAAATAATATAGAGGCTAACGACAAAAAAATGGATACCTATAACTCGAGGGTCGATTAGATCTCGGGCGCACCACTAATTCTGAAGGGTGTAGATTAGAAGAAGTTCGTGAAAAAACCGTTTCCATTGAGTTTGGCTCCAAATCCCATTACAACAAAATTCAGGATGCTCGATATCTGGAAGTACAACGTGACCACAGATCCAATTGAGCATATTACCACTTACACTTGTGGTATAATAGGGTATGACCTAAAAGAATACGAGATTGAATCCGTTTTGTTGAAGAAATTTTGAGAGACACTATCAAAGGGGACCATGATGTGGTATCATAACCTTCCCCCGAATTCAATATATTCGTTTGCCATGTTGGCCGACTCTTTTGTGAAGTCACATGCTGGTGCCATCAAAGTCTCTACAAGGAAGTCCGGCGTCTTCAAAATCAAACAAAGAGAGAACGAGATGCTAAGGGAGCTTGTCTTGCTTTCAAATGGAGCAAATGGAATTACCACCAGTCCCCGATGACTGGGCAGTGCAGGCCTTAACTCAAGGCTTGAACAAACGGATCTCGATAGCGTCGAAGCAGCTGAAGCCAAATTTGATTGAGTATCTCGCCGTAACTTGGGCGGATGTGCACAACAGGTATCAATCAAAGATCAGGGTTGAGGATGACCAATTGGGAGCCCCCTCGGGCTCAGTATATCCAAACAGTCTCTTAGCAAAAGAATCAAGGTTCATAGAAAAGGAATCAAGACCGAACAAGGAAAGATACCAACCATATGTAGAAGATCGAAGAAATATCTCGAGGCATAATATACCTCGAGGCGATCAAGGTTCCTGGGGACTCTTAAGAAAAGACAGGTTCGACGGGCATGCCAGGCTAGTAGAGGCACCTCGGTTATTTGAGTACAACTTCAGCATCGATGCCTCAGACATCGTATCGGCCATAGGTAAGATCAAAGGTACCAGGTGGCCAAACCCTATACTATAAGATTCTTCATAAAGGAACCCCAACTTGGTATGCAAATACCATGGCACTCACGGTCATAGGACCAAAGATTATAGACAGCTTCAAGAAAAGGTAGCCTGACTGATCAGCGAAGGGCACCTTCGAGAGTTCCTCAGCGACCGAGCTAAAAACCATTTTTGGGAAAGAGAGCCAAACAGGAAGAACGAACCAGAAAAACCTCAGCACATCATTCACATGGTCATTGGAGGAACCGACGTCCCACAGAGACCCATGCTCAAACAAAAAAAAAGTTTCCATTGCAAAGGAAAAGACAACTCGGAGCTTTATACCCGAGGATGCTCTTACATTCAGTGAAGAAGACATCGAAGCCTTGTCTCAACCACATAATGACGCACTAGTAATTTCTTTACTATTGAATAACGTTCAAATTAAATGTATGCTCGTGGATCCAGGTAGCTCGGCCAATATAATCAGGTCGAAGGTGGTGGAGCAGCTCGGCTGCTTGATCAGATCATACCCACCTCTCGAGTCCTCAACGAATTCAACATGGCGAGCGAGACAACGAAGGGGGAAATCATCCCCCCAGTCAACTTGTCTGGTACATTTAGAGACACGAAGTTTCATGTCATCGAAGGTAACATGAGGTACAATGCCTTAATTGGAAGGCCATGGATACACAGCATGAGGGCGGTACCATCAACTCTTCATCAGATGATGATGTTTCCAACAAAGGATGGTGTGAAAACGGTGTATGGAGAGCAGCATGCAGCAAAGGAGATGTTCACGGTACATGACCCGGCACCAACATCAAAGACAAGCAGGTCCCCGAGGGACATGTAATATGTGAGCAGTCGAACGAGGAAGATGAAGAATACTTCCTCACTTCTCGAACCTTCGTTGCACCCGAAGAGTCGGATGCAACGAAATCAACTGTCCTAGAGCTTGAACAGGCCGTTTTGGTTGAGCATCTTCCGGATCAAAAAGTATACCTGGGAACAGGATTAACCCCCAAACTCAGGAAAAAACTCATTCATTTCTTATTAATAACATTGATTGCTTTGCTTGGTCCCATTTAGACATGATAGGGATCCCACCGGAAATAACCACCCTTCGACTAAGTGTCGACCCCAGGTTCAACTGGTGAAGCAAAAAAAGAGGCCTCAGTCCGAGGTAAAACATGCATTCATCAAAGATGAGGTAACTAAACTTCTCAAAATATGATTAATTAGGGAGGTGAAATACCCTGAATGGTTAGCTAATGTAATAGTAGTCCACAAAAAGGGGAATAAATTAAGAATGTGCGTAGATTACAAGGACTTGAATAAAGCATGCCCTAAAGACTCATTCCCATTTCCCAACATCGATCGCTTGATTGATGCCACAGATGGCCACGAGATCCTCACTTTTCTCGATGCCTATTCCGGGTATAATAAAATTCAAATGAACCTAGAGGATAGGGAAAAGACTTTGTTCATCATGAAATATGGTACGTATTGTTATAATGCAATGGCGTTCTAGTTGAAAAATGCGGGAGCCACGTATCAACTCCTAATTAAAAAGATGTTCGAACATCAAATAGGAAAGTCTATGGAAGTTTACATTGATGACATGCTAGTTAGGTCCCCGCGCGGAGAGGACCATTTGATTCATTTGTAGGAAACATTTGATATCCTTAGAAGCTACAACATGAAACGCAACCCCGAGAAATGTGCCTTCGGAGTAGGTTTGGGCAAATTTTTTGGCTTCATGGTGTCGAATAGGGGGATCAAGATCAACCCCGACAAAATCAAGGCCATCGAAGAAATCATAGTGGTGAACAATGTGAAGGTCGTACAACGGCTGACCAGGCGGATAGAGGCCTTGTGCCGATTCATCTCGAGGTCATCAGATCGGAGTCATCACTTCTTTTCCTTACTCAAGAAGAAAAACAGCTTCGAATGGACTCCAGAATACTAACATGCCCTAGAGGAATTAAAGCGGTATCTCTCGAGCCCACCCTTTGCTCCACACACTGAATGAGGGCGAAATACTATACTTATATCTGGCCATATCCGAAGTAGGGGTAAGTGGTTTGTTCGTTCGAGAAGAACAAGGTACGCAGTTCTCTGTCTATTACGTAAGTAGGACCCTATGAGATGCTGAAACTAGGTATCCACACTAAGAAAATTTAACTCTTGCATTAATAGATGCATCGCGAAAATTGAAACCTTATTTTTAATGCCACCGTTTATGCGTTTTAACAACATATCCTCTTCGAAACATCTTGCATATGCCTGAATTATCAGGCCGATTAGCCATATGGGCCATCAAACTCGGAGGGTACAAAATCGAGTACCAACCCGGCACGGCTATCAAGTCCGAAATATTGGTGGACTCTTGCTAAAAACGGGCACATCATCGAGGGTATGGACCCTATTCACAAACGGTGCCTCAAACGTGAAAGGGTCGGGGCTTGGCATTGTTCTGAAACCACTTACGGGTGGCGTGATTAGACAATCTACAAAAACTTCGAAATTGACTAACAATGAGGCCGGGTATGAGGCTATGATTGCAAGTCTCGAGTTGGCCAAGGGCCTAGGAACAGAAGTTGTCGAAGCAAAATGTGACTCCCTTTTTGTTGTAAACCAAGTAAATGGGAGCTTCGATGTTCGGGAAGATAGGATGCAAAGATACTTAGACAAGATTCAATTCACATTGCATTGCTTCAAAGAATGGACTCTGTTCCACATACCTCGAGAACAAAACAATGAGGCTGGTGCACTCGCAAACCTGGGATTGTCCGTCGAAGAAGACGATGCACGCAATTCAAACAAACAACTTTAATGATTTAGGATCCTATAGGTAGGGTATCTAAAATTGTTAATTACAGACTATAATTTATAGACCAGTTACTGATTTTAACAGACCGGTTTTATATCTTTAGATCCTATAGACATGCTTTCTAATCTACAGAATTAGTTAGCTCCTATAGGCATGATTTCTAGGTGTTGGGACTGATTTATTTATTTCCTATAGACATGATATCTAAATTGCAGAAACCGATTTTATATCCTATAGACATGATATCTAATTTGCATAAACTGATTTTATATTCTATAGACATGATATCTAAATCGCAGAAACTAGTTTTATATCCTATAGGCATGATATCCAAATTGCAGAAACTTATTTTATATCCCCTATAGGCATGGAATCTATGTGAGCAGAGATGTTAACAAATTGTCAGGCATTTTCAATAACTTACACAAAGAAGATCCTATATGCACATTGAGATTGAGAATGCGTAAAAAAGGATTCTTGATGCAGAATTGACAAAACAACCTATAGGCAGGATTTCTAGGATGCAAAGTATGAAAATTTGGATTACAAACAGTGAGACAAGATCCTATAGGTATGATTTCTAGTAGTATGCACATAAGGAATCACCACAACAACCTATAGGCAGGATTTCTACCCGGATTTGAACAAAGATATATAAAAATCCCTCCCCATCTTTTACTAGTAACCACATATCTGTTTATTACAAGATTATAACAGCCCAATACACAAATTGGCTTCTGGTGTGTCAAAGTGCCCAAGGGCCTCAGGGACCCCGAGCAATGCTCACACCAGAACCTTTCTCAAAGAAATAGTTTTGTAAAAGATTGGAAGACCAACCCCAATGTATCAAAGTTCAGAAGAGTCTCATGGACCCTAGGCACTGCTCAAACTGAGGGTGGTAAGACCCTAGATAACTAACAATAGAAGTTTGAAAATAGTATATAAGGGGTAGGGGATAGTTTAGAAAGAGCAGTTTGATTTTACAGGAGTAACCATAAACAAATCACAAGACTGTAAACAGAACAGAGTCCACATTTGGCAGATTGGTTCCTACATGAATACCATTAAAGCAATCGCAACAAGAGCAGGGACACTTGAATTACAAACAAAACTAAACAGGTTATGAATAGAGCATACAACTGGATGAAACAAGGTTTCACATTGCTGAAGTTAACTTGATTTATTGATTATCCTTAGGTGGAATCACATAGACATGTATTAAGCAGAAAAACATGCTGAAGTTAAAGTGACTAACCCAACAAACACATAAAGCAGGATGGGGAGTAGGAACTAAAACATGATAGTTACAAAAGGAAGTAAACAAGTATCATGGATCAAACAGAAAGTATGCTGGATTTAAAATAAACAGAATAGGATAATGGAACTAAGACATAGCAACTGAAAAAGAGATAGAACATGAACCATATATCAAATAGAAGCATATTGCAATTTGAAATATACTAACCACATAGTCATATATAATAAGGATTAAGGCATACAAGTTAGAAAGTAAACAGGAAACATATGGCAAACAAAGCATATCGAGGTTTGAAGTAAACTAATCATATAACCCTATGGAACAGAACAAGATAACAAGAACTAAGGCATAGTGGTTGAGAAAGAGATGGTCAGGAATCATGTATAAAAAAGAAGCATGTTGAGGTCTGTGATAAAGCCTACTACATAAACATATAGAACAGATCAAGGTAACAAAAATTAAGTCATACCAGTTAGGGAGATAGAAAACAGGAAGGTGAAGGCAAGTGAATCTAAGAGTCTAGCCTTGGCTTTCAGCCAGTTAGATAGTGCAGCAAATCAGAGTGATAGAAAGAACTCAAGTTGTGTGAGTGTAAGTGTGTAAGTGAAGGTTTTTAAGCATGAGTTTGTGTCTCAGTGTGTGCTTGTAAGCGTAGGTGTGTTTGAAAATCTGAATGATGAAAGGATCATATAGCATACAACAAAGTAAAAAAATAAGGTAGGAAAATCAAGGGCACATAAATAAGATATGCAAAATCAGTTAACTAGTTAATAAGGGCTAAACAACAATCAATTAAGAGAATAGAATCCTGAAAATGTCACTTAAATTCAGGAGAATCTCATACGAAATCAATTAGCATACAGGATTGAGGTTTAATAAGATAAGCAATAAGTCCAGAGACCATTTATAAGCTGGTCACAATAATCAAAGCCCAGAAACCAGGCTAGTAAGATAATTAAGGAAAGGAGTACCAACCATGAATCACATTTAAGGAAATAATAAGTAAAAATCCTTCGAAGAGATATTAGTTTTATAAAGGAGTACAATTAAAAACCCTAATTAAGCAAGTAGACCAATTAATCTGTTTATTTGACAGAGCCAAAATAAACGGGAAATCATTAGAGCAAGCAGTAGAAGAATTAGAAACCCTAGGGCACAAAGATATAAGGATGAAAATCACTCGAAAAGCGAAGAAAGAAAATCGGAGTTAAGCATTTTAAAACATTTTGCAGAAACATAGAAAGATGAAACCCAAGCTTTAGGGAAAAAACAAAAATCGGTTAACAATAATAGGAAAAACAGCAGAATCTTAAAGGAAAAGTAATAAACAAACTCAAATTGCTTCAGATCTAAAAAGATCTGAACGAATTTAGCTAGAAATAGTTAGGTTATGTAAAAAAAATAAAAAGAATTGAGAAAAATCTGGTTTAAACCAGAGATTTGAGGCCATAAACACGAAGATATCAGTACTCACAAACATGGGAATGAATACAGACAGATTCATCGAGAAAATGAGGGATTTGAACCAAGTGTGTTCGAATCTTTTTGAGATTCCATCAAATAATCATGATAGTCGAACAACCAGTAGAGATAGGAGGCCGGATAGACCCTAAGATTGAAGAAATAAACCATGAATCGAAGGGTTTTCACGATGGCAGGCTAGGGTTAGGAAGAGGGTGAGATAGAAGAGAGGAGAAAGGGGATTCAGGGGCGGCCGTTTTAGTGAAATGAGTAGGGTTTGGGGATGGTTTGGTTAATTAAAAAAAGGTACGGGATCCTGGATCATTAATCTTCTGATATCAACGGCCAAGATTCAATACGGGGATTGGACGGATTATAAAATTGGGTAATGGGTATTGAGTTATGGGTTAATTTAATTGGGATGCGGTGGAAATTGGGCTATGGTCCGAAATTAAAAGATGCTATATGTTAAATACCCAATTAATTTGATAAAATAATTTATAAAAATAGCTAATAAATGATAAAACATGCTATTTATGCATGAAAATGATTTAAAATAATAACTTAATATTAAAAAACTATTAAATGTCATTTTCTTGTAAAATAAAGTAATTAGGAACATATGAGCTATTATTGACAAGTTATTGCAATTATAGCCTACAGATGTAAATGTAATTATGCATAAAATAATAAAATCTTAGTATAAATATACATTGATAGAATTAAGTAATAAAATTATCTTTGATGCAATTAGTAACTATTTAGATAATAAAATAGTGGGATAAATTAATTAAAAATCCTTAAAAAATTGTAATTAATTATGGAAAATATTAATTGATGCTCATGCATTGTTTTGAATATATATATATGCATTTTAAAAATAGTATAGGGAAAAATTGGGTATCAACACTGTTGTACAACTATCCAAGTCGGTGATTGAACAAGGCCATGCCGAGATCAACTCAACAAGTATGACGTGGGATTTGAGGAACAAGTACATCGATTATTTGAGAAGCGGGAAGTTGCCCACGGACCCAAAAGAATCAAGGGCCCTTCGAGCCAAAGTAGCTCGATTGTCACTCTACGAGAATGGAACACTATATAGAAGGACCTTCGACGGACCTCTAGCAGTATGCTTGGGACCGGGGAACACCGATTATGTGCTCCGCGAAATCCATGAGGACACTTGTGGAAACCACTCCGGCACTGATTCTTTAGTTCGAAAGGTGGTCAGAGCGGGTTACTATTGGGACAACATGGAAAAGGACACCAAGGAATTTGTTCGAAGATGCGACAAATGCCAGAGATTTGCACCAATGATTCACCAACCCGGTGAACAGCTACATTTAGTCTTATCACCATGGTCGTTCATGAAATGGGGGATGGACATTATCGGCCCCTTACCAAAGGCACTAGGTAAAGCTAGATTCATTCTATTTATGACTGACTACTTCCCAAAATGGGTGGAGACACAGTCCTTCGAGAAGCTAAGAGTAAAAGAAGTCATTGACTTCATCTGGGACCACATCATATGCTGATTCAGGATCCTCTCCGAGATTACATGTGATAATGGGAAGCAGTTCATTGGCAGCAAGGTAACGAAATTCCCCGAAGACCATAAAACCAAAAGGATCCTATCAACACCCTACCACCCAAGTGAAAATGGTCAATTCGAGTCCACGAACAAGACCATCATTCAAAACTTGAAAAAGATGCTAGAAAATGCGAAGGGAAAATGGAGAGAAGTGTTGCCCGAAGTATTATGGGTGTATCAAACAAGTTCGAAATCAAGCATAGGAGAGACACCTTTCTCTTTGGTATACGGGTCCGAGGCTTTGATACCAGTCGAGGTCGGGAACCGAGCGCCAGATTTTGACATGCCATCGAGGACTCAAACAACGAGGCCATGAATATAGCCCTCGGGCTACTAGATGAAAAGTGAGAGGCTAGAGTTGTTCGAATGGATGCCCAAAAACAAAAGATTGAAAGATACTATAACAGGAGAACAAACCTCTGATACTTCGAAGTCGGGGACTTAGTCCTAAGAAAATTCACCCTCACCACTCAAAACCCAAATGAAGGGAAGCTAGACCCGAGCTGGGAAGGACCGTACCGGATCCTCGGAATAATAGGTAAAGGGTCCTACAAACTTGGCACCATGGAACGCGAGCAACTACTAAGCAATTGGAACATATCGATGCTCAAACGCTATTATTATTAAGGTACAACCTTCTCCCTTTTCATTTATGTTTCATACTAACTTATTACATGTGTTCAATTGAGAGGAGTCGAAGCACCCTTCAGCTCGAAGACCTTGGGTTTTAAAGCATGCGTTGCACTCTTTGTCCCTTAGATCGGGTTTTATCCCAAATGGGTTTTACCGGAAAGTTTTTAATGAGGCAACATCTATATTCTACCTAAGGAGAACTCAACAAAGTATTCTGTGATGACCCGAAAGGTCATCCTAAGTAATTCTAGCTAAATCTCTGTTCCGAGGGCCCGAAAGCCGCCGTTAATCTCAGCTCGATATGCGTACGTAGCCCAAGCGTGTAGCCGGGAAGTCCTTATGTTGAAATTCGATGAAAAATGGAATTTATGATAATTAAATGAATAAAGTTGACTTTGGTCAACATTTTTGGTAAACGGATCCGGACCCGTGATTTGACGGTCCCGGAAGATTCGTAGGAAAATATGGGACTTGGGCGTATGCCCGGAATCGATTTCCGAGGTCCCAAGCCCGAGAAATGAATTTTTGAAGGAAATTGTTTTCGTAAAATAATAAAGGTTTCTTTTTTGAAAATGAATAATTATGTGAAAATCGTGTTACCGGGCTCGTATTATGGTTCTGGAGCCCGAAACAGGTTTATTATATGTTAGGTGAGTTATCTGTGAAATTTGGTGTAAAACGGACTTGAAATAACGTGATTCAAATCAAAAATGGAAAATTTGATATTTTATGAAGTTTGAGAAAATTCTATGGATTTTGGACATTAATTCATTATTTCTGATGTTATTTTGGTGGTTTAATTACTTGAATAAGTCCGTAGGATGATTTTGAAGTCGTGTGTGTATTTGGTTTTGAGCCCCAAGGGCTCGGGTGAGTTTCGGGTAGGTGTGGGGGTGCTAAAAGGTTGAACAATCTGGTGTAATTTCTGGTTTCTGGTGTCCAGGTAAATTACCCTATGCGAACGCACTCAAGGGGGTGCGAACGCACAGGGTAAAAGTGGGGTCCGGGGTCAGGGTCCAATTTGCACTATGTGAACGCATTGATAGCCATGCGAACGCATAGCACACGGGAGGAGGAGGCTGTGATTACTCTGTGCGAACACACAGACTTGCTCGCGAACTCACAGGCCAGGGATCTTAAGCCTATGCTAACGCGGCTAGTCCGGTGCGAACACACTGCATGTTAAGGGAGCTGGGGTGGGGAGCCACTTTGCTCTGTGCGAACGCGGCTCTAGGCTCGCGAACGCATAGGCCTGGGGAGATAAGCTTGTGCGAACGCGGCTCAGTGCACGCGAACGCATAAAGTATTTTGCCCAGGTAATTTCTTTTTAAGTCCAAAGCAGACCCATTACGGATTACTCCCATCTTTCACTTCCCCCTTCTTCCCCAAACCCCCCATAGACGAAATTCAAGCTTTCCAACCTCCATAGCTTCATAGGTATGTGTACTTAACTCCGTTTTCTTCCATTTTTCTTCAACAAACACTAGAATCTAGGCCTAAAATCCTAAAATAAATGTAGAAATTAGGGATTTTGGGTAGAGTTAGGTTTTTGGGAATTTTGGGTGATTCAACCTCAATTTGGGGTCGAATCTTAAAATAAATCATATATTTTAACTCGTGGGGTTATGGGTGATCGGGTTTTGGTCCGAGCCTCGTGTTTGGACCAAGCGGTCCCAGGGTCAAATTTTAGTATTTTTGAAAGAATAGTAGAAAATATATAATTAGGCTTCAGAATCGGTTTATTGAGTACTTATTCATATTAATAAATCCATTATGTCTAGATATTATCGATTCAGAGTTGGATTCGAGAGGGAAGGCTGTGATTAAGGCTTGACTTGCATTTTTTGGAGCCGAGGTAAGTGTTTGGCCTAACCTTAGCTTGAGGGATTAGGTATAGAGTCTTATTTTCTATGTGTAACTCATGTCCAACGTATA
Organism: Nicotiana undulata; assembly: GCA_005239495.1. Taxonomy (NCBI): domain Eukaryota; kingdom Viridiplantae; phylum Streptophyta; class Magnoliopsida; order Solanales; family Solanaceae; genus Nicotiana; species Nicotiana undulata. The sequence goes on from ML280744.1 coordinate 107,775, forward strand.
GGCGGGGTGGCGAGTGCCTATATGTTGCGGTCAAGCATGCCCGTGAGTCAATTGTGATGAATCATACCGTATTCTTAATATTCTCTGTACTATAAGTAATTGGTGATTTAGAAGTGATACCTTGATGTTGTTCCATAATATGGGGAGTTATTGTGTTATTTGTTTCAGTGGAGGCTTTTACTGTCGAAATTGCATTTCTGATACGAGGTTGGTTATAGCTGAGTCTCTTGGCGGGACGATAGAATTTTATTGAGTATTTCCATACGCTTGAGGCTTTTTATTGTTGATTTTCACATTATAATGTCGCTTTTATATTATTTATCGCACGAGGGGACATGTCGTGCTTATTGTTTATTATTTATCACACGAGGGGACATGTCGTTGATCGTTTATTATTTATCGCACGAGGGGACATGTCGTGCTTATTGTTTATTATTTATCACACGAGGGGACATGTCGTTGATCGTTTATTATTTATCGCACGAGGGGACATGCCGTGCTGATTGCTTGTTATTTATCACTCGAGGGGACATGCCGTGTTGATCGTTTATTATTTATCGCACGAGGGGACATGTCGTGCTGATTGCTTGTTATTTATCACACTAGGGGACGTGCCGTGTTTATCGTTGATTATTTATTGCACGAGGGGACATTCCGTGCCGAGTGTTACTATTTATGCACGAGGGGACATTCCGTGCCGAGTGATTGTGAGATTATGCACGAGGGGACATGCCGCGCCTTTTGCTGTTCATTATTCTGTCCTGAGACGTTAAATTCCTGATTTTATTATTTTTACACTTCAGTTATTACCCTATTCTACTGTTCTAGCACTTTGTTGCCCCTTTTACCCCTTGCATGTTCTCCCCGTATCTGTTTTACTTGCTTATTTCCGTCAATATTTTCCTGTTATTATATAGAACTTTACAGGTACATACATTGTTGTCGGTCCTAGCCTCGTCACTACTTCACCGAGGTTAGGCTCGGCAGTTACTCAGTACATGGGGTCGGTTGTACTGATGCTACACCTGCACTTCTTTATGTTGTGCAGACTACGCAGCCGGACCCGGGTGTCACTGATGGTCGGAGCATTCCATCAGTTCATTCAGGAGAGATCGAGGTAGACCCGCAGACGTTCGTGGGCCTTGGCGCCACCTTCTACCCTTCACTTTCAGCTCTGTCTTATCTTATAGTTCAAAGACAGTCGTATGTACTTATTTTCAAACCTTTGTTTTAGTAATCTCTTAGACAGTTCGTGAGTATGTGACACCAGTTCTAGGATTTGTATATGGGTTTTAATTCGAAGTTGCTATATTATTTTTGGTAATTTGTTAACCTTCTTATTTTTGACCATCGATGTCTTAGTTATCTTGTTCGTTTTAGTTTTTAATGAGCTTTATTTAGTTCAAATGTTGGCTTGTCTAGCGGGTTCAACGTTAGACGCAGTCATGGCCCGAAGGTGGGATTTCGGGTCGTGACAAGTTGGTATCAGAGCTCTATGTTGCTTAGGTCTCACAACTCACGGACAAACTTGGTAGAGTCTGAGGGATCGGTACGAAGACGTCTGTATTTATCCCTCAGAGGCTGCAAAGTTAGGAATAACTCCACATTTCTTCCTCTTCATCGTGCGAATTTATTCTATCATTGATTATTGAACTTGCCTACTCTTGTCCTTTCACTAATCTCGAAAACATGCGAAGCGTCTACGACCGGACAAGAGATGATGCCCCAATGACAGCTACGATTGAGGGAAGAGACAGAAGCAAAGCACAGTCTAAAGCTCGAACATCAGCACTTATTGTACCGTCTCAAATGGATCTAGATGCGAAGGTTCTAGCTCAGTCAGTATATGTGGACTAGATCAGATT
>ML280745.1:0-79421 GCA_005239495.1 Nicotiana undulata
TCGGGTCGTACGCCACGACAGAGTGATGATTGATTATATTATGGGATCGGGCTGTACGCCACGACAGAATGATGATTGATTATATTATGGGATCGGGCCGTATGCCACGACAAAATGATGATTGATTATATTATGGGATCGGGTCGTACGCCACGGCGAGATTGAGACTACCAGGGTGGGATCGGGCCGTACGCCACGGCGAGATTGAGACTACCAAGGTGGGATCGGGTCGTACGCCACGGCGAGATTGAGACTACCAGGGTAGGTCGGGTCGTACGCCACGGCGAGATTGAGACTACCAGGGTGGGATCGGGCAGTACGCCACGGCGAGATTGAGTACCATATGGGAGCGGGCTGTACGCCACGGCAGATACCAAACTTGTTTGATTTGAGATTATTATTTGATGCCGGATATTGATGTACTTGATTATTTGTTTACTTGCCTACAGTTTTCCTTACATCCTGCTTACTTTATTATTGTTGGACCTTAGTGAGTATCGAGTCGACCTCTCGTCACTACTTCTTCGAGATTAGACGGGATACTCACTGGGTACATATATGTATATGTACTCATACTACNCATAAATCCTTAGAAATTGCTCATGTACTTGTGTCACCGGTTTCTGGGGATGTGTGAGTCTTGTTTTATTGAATTAAATAGATTTCTTGTCGTGTTTAATTTACAAAAGTTTACTTATTTGATTATGAAATGCAATAAAGGCAATTGTTTCGAAATTGTTAAACAGGAAGGTATTTCAACTGATTAAGGGATTGGCTTGCCTGACAGTGTGTCAGGCGCCATCACAACCCATAGGTTTTGGGTCGTGATAACGTGGAAAGGCCCGCACCTACGAGAAATGGGCAGCCCACGTGGGGGTCGCACCTGCGAGGCTGGGACTGCAGGAGCGGTCTCGCACCTGCGACTGGGCAACCGCACCTGTGGTCACACCAGATGAGGTGCACCAGCATATGCTTCAGCTGGGTTTTTGGCCTTGTTTGGTGCCCGAGAGGTACCTGGGCCCAACCGAGCCCCCGTCCAATTATACCTACAAGTCCCAACTCATAATACGGACTCACTTGAGCCTTCGGAACACTCAAAACAACGTTAAAACTCAAAATCACCCTCAAAACCCCTAAAGATCAAACTTAAGAACTTCAAGTTCTTGAATTCGGTATCAATGCGTCGAACCGGCCTATACTACTCAGAATGACACCAAATTTTGCGAGCAAGGCATAAATGACATAACGGAACTATTCCCGGTCTCGAAATTCCATCCGGACCTCGAAAACACAAAAATACGTTCCAAACCAAATTTCAAACTTAAGGAAACTCTTATTTCGATATTGGGCGCCGAAATGCTCCCGGTCCTCCAAAACCCATTCCGAACATACGCCCAAGTCCGAAATCATCGTACGAAGCTACCGGAACCGTCGAAACCTGATTCCGAGGTTGTTTACTCAAAATGTTGACCAAAGTCAAACTTGACCAAAAAGGCCATCCTTAAGGAACTAAGTGTTCCTATACCACTCTAAACACTTTCGAATCCCGAACCACCCGCCCGCGCAAGTCATAAGTCAATAATCCACTATGAGAAGTTTCATTTAGGGGAACGGGGTCCGATAACGCAAAATGACCGTTTGGGTCGTTACATTCTCCACCTCTTAAACAAACGTTCGTCCTCGAACGAGTCTAGAATCATACCTGAAGTGCTGAATAAGTGCGGATATCTGCTCTGCATGTCCTCCCAGGTCACCTCCTCGGCTGTTTGGCCCCTCCACTGGACCTTTACGGCAAAAACTCTCTTGGATCTCAACTGGCGATCCTGTCTATCAATAATAACAACTGGATCCTCCTAATAGCCCAACCTCTCATCCAACTGAATAGTGCTGAAATCAACCACGTGAGAGAAGTCTGCGTGATACCTCCGGAGCATGGATACATGAAAGACCGGATGAACTCCTGATAAGCTGGGAGGTAAGGCTAGCTCATAAGCAACCTCCCCAACTCGCCTCAACACCTCGCAGGGACCGATAAACCTCGGCCTCAGCTTGCCTTTCCTTCTGAACCTCATAATACCCTTCATCGGCAAGACCTTCAACAGTACCTTGTCTCCATCCATATTGATACGTCGCGTGCCCTCTGATCCGCGTAACTCTTCTGTCTGGACTATGTTGTGTGGAGCTTTTCCTGAATCAACTTTACCTTCTCTATGGCATCCTTCACCAGGTCTGTGCCATATAACTTAGCCTCGCCAGGCTCAAACCACCCGATAGGAGAACGACATCGCCGACCATACAAAGCCTCAAATGGAGCCATCTCGATGCTGGACTGATAACTATTATTGTAAGCAAACTCGGCCAAAGGCAAGAGCTGGTCCCACTGACCTCCAAAGTCAATCACACATGCCCTTAGCATGTCCTCAAATATATGAACTGCACACTCTGACTGACCATCAGTCTGAGGGTGAAATGATGTGCTGAGATCTATCTGGGTACCCATCTCACTATGCAATGCTCTCTAGAAGTGCGAGGTGAACTGAGGACCTCGATCTGATATAATGGACACCGGCACACTGTGCAACCGGATTATCTCCCGAATGTAGATTTGGGCCAACCTCTCATAAGTATATGTAGTAGCCACGGGAATGAAATGCGCCGATTTGGTCAATCTATCCACAATGACCCAAACCGCGTCAACCTTTCGCAAAGTCCGAGGCAACCCAACCACGAAGTCCATAGTGATGCACTCCCATTTCCACTCAAGAATGGGAATCTGCTGAAGTAGGCCTCCTGGCCTCTAGTGCTCATACTTAACGTGCTTGCAATTAAGACACCTAGCCACATACTCCACAATGTCCCTCTTCATCCGCCTCCACCAGAAATGCTGCTTCAAATCACGATACATCTTCGTAGCACCAGGATGAACAGAATACCGAGAACTATGTGCCTCCTATAGAATCCTCCGTCTAAGGCCATCGACATTAGGAACACATAAACGGCCTGAAGTAACCTCCTTGGCACCACCCTGAATCACTGTCTCCCTCGCTCTACTAAGCACAGATCATCAAACTGTTGAGCCTTAATCTCTCCCAATAACGAAGATTGAGCAACCACGTGTGCTAAACTCGACGAGGCTTTGAAAGGTCTAACCTCACCAGGCGATTAGCCAAGGACTGAATGTCCAAGGCTAGAGGTCTCTTCTCTGCTGCAATATAAGCCAAGCTACCCATACTCTCTGCCTTCCTGCTTAAGGCATCTACTACCACATTTGCCTTGCCCGGATGATAAAGAATGGTGATATCATAATCCTTCAACAACTCAAGCCATCTGCGCTGCCTCAAATTAAGATCCCTCTGCTTGAATAAGTGCTACAAGTTGCGGTGGTCTGTATAAACCTCACAGGACACTCCATACAAGTAATGCCTCCAAATCTTAAGAGCATCAACAATCGCCGCCAACTCAAAATCATGAAGAGGGTATTTCTTCTCACGAACCTTCAGCTGGCGCGAAGCATAAGCAATAACTCTCCCTTCCTGCATCAACATACACCCCAAGCCAAAGCGTGAAGTGTCGCAGTACATTGTATACATCCTAGAACCGGAAGGCAATACTAGAACTGGTGCTGAGGTCAGTGCTCCCTTGAGCTTCTGAAAGCTTGCCTCACACTCGTCGGACCATCGGAACGGGGCATTCTTTTGAGTCAATCTATTCAATGGAGCTGCAATCGAAGAAAACCCTTCCACAAATCGGCGATAATAGCCTGCTAGGCCCAAAAGCTCCTGATCTTTGTAGCTAAAGTAGGACGCGGCCAACTCTGAACTGCCTCAATCTTCTGAGGACCTTGATACCCTCTCCGGATACCACATGCCCCAAGAATGCCACATAATCCAACCAGAATGCACACTTGGAGAACTTAGCATATAGCTTTTGTTCCCGCAAGGTCTGGAGCACAACTCTCAAATGTTGCTCATTCTCACCCAGGCTACGTGAGTAAATCAAGATGTCATCAATGAAGACGATGACGAAGGAATCAATATGTGGCCTGAACACCCTATTCATCAAGTCCATAAATGTTGTTATGGCATTAGTCAAGCCAAAGGACATCACCAGGAACTCATAATGGCCATATCTCGTACGAAAAGCAGTCTTCGGAACATCTGAGGCCAGAAAATTCAACTGATGATATCCTGATCACCAATCAATCTTAGAAAACACCCGAGCACCCTGCAACTGGTCAAACAAATCATCGATGCGCGGCAAAGGATACTTGTTCTTAATGGTGACCTTGTTCAACTGGCGGTAATAAATACACATCCGCATAGACCCATCCTTCTTCTGCTCAAATAGGACTGGAGCACCCCACAGTGTTACACTCGGTCTGATGAACCCCTTAGCCAACAACTCCTCAAGTTTCTCCTTCAACTCTTTCAACTCTTTCGGATCCATACGGTACGGGGGAATGGAAATAGGCTGAGTGCCTGGAGCTACATCAATGCAGAAATCAATATTACGATCCAGAGGCATGCCCGGAAGGTCTGAAGGAAATACATCAGCAAACTCTCGAACAACTGGCGCTGAATCGATCGTCAGAGTCTCGGCGGTGGTGTTCCGCACATAAGCAAGATACGCCAGACAACCCTTCTCGACCATGTGTCGAGCCTTCATGAAGGAAATAACCTGGCTGGCTGCACCAACTGAGTAACCTCTCCACTTCAGCCTAGGCGACTCAGGCATGGCTAAAGTAACTGTCTTGGCATGGCAATCTAGCACGACATGATAAGGAGATAGCCAATCCATGCCCAAAATAACCTCCAAATCAACCATGTCGAGCAATAAAAGGTCCGCTCTGGTCTCGAATCCACAAAATGTAACCACACAGGACCGGTAAACCCGGTCTACCACCATAGAATCTCCCACATGAGTGGACACATATATAGGAGAACCCAAGGACTCACGAGGAACATCTAGAATATGAGCAAATAAGGTTGAAACATATGAAGAGGTGGATCCTGGATCAAATAACACTCAGGCCTCTCTACCACATATTGAAATAATGCATGTGATCATGGTGTCTGAGGCCAGTGCATCTGATCTGGCCGGAATAGCATAGAATCTAGATGGAGCACCGGAAGACTGAGCTCCGCCAGAGTGAACAAGAGCTGACTGGCCTCCCCCTGATTGGCCTCCACCTCTAGGACGACCCCTGCCGACCAGTCCTCCACCTCTAGGTGGCCGGACTGCTGGTGCTGGACCCATAGGATGATAACCCTGCTGCACTGCCTTGCCCCGAAGCCTGGGACAAAATCTCTTCATATGACCTGGATCCCCATACTCATAAGAACCTCCAGGTACCATATCCTGCTGCCCTGAAGAAGAAGAAGAACACTGAATGGCTGGAGAGCGATGTGAACCCTCTAGCATAGCACTGAAGTAGGGACTGGAGGATCTCGGATGACTGGAATAACCACTGGGTGAACTCTAAATGGCTGGAGGACGGTAGGAATGCTCTGGCATGGAGCTGAAATGAGCCCTCGCGGGAACACCTCGGGGAGGTGGTGGAGGTGCTGAATATGATGGCCTGCTGGGCTGACCACTACAAAACTGATCTCTGTCCCTAGCTGGGGCACCTCTGAAATCTCCTGAGAATCTATCCCTCTTGTCCCGCAGACCCTGCTCCCTGCTCCTCGACCGATACCCCTCGATCTTGCGAGTAATCTCTACCACGAGCTGATAAGGAGTACCCACCTCCACCTCTCGGGCCATGGTGGCCCTAATACCTAGATGCAACCCAGCCACAAACCTCCGCACTCTCTCGGTATCAGTATGTAGTATCATGAGTGCATTGCGTGACAACTCCGAAAATTTGGCCTCATAATCTGTCACTAACATCTGTCCCTTCTCCAGCTGCTCAAACTGATACCGCAGCTCTTCCCTCTCAGAGGATACCTGTCTAAGAATAGTTGTGTGAACTGGCCCCAAGTGATAGGAGGAGAATTTGCTGTGGATGTAAGGCTGCCACCATCTGCGAGCTCTGCCCTCCAACTGAAAGGTAGTGAAGTCCACTCCATGGGACTCTAATATCCTCATGTTGTGCAGTCTGCCCTGCACCTGTCAATGAAATCCTGGGCATCCTTGCCTCGCTCACCCCCAAAGACTGGAGGGTGCAATCGAGTCCATCTATCCAATAACTTCTACGGATCGCCGTCTGCAGCTTGTCTGGGCTCAAGTGCTGCTGCTACAGGCTGGATCCCACCCATGGGCAGTGTACCCGGGGTATGATGTAATGTTGTTGTCTGACCTGCAGCCTAGGCAGTAGGGATATGGACTCCCCCTCCCGCCTTAGAAGTGGCAGGATCTGCTGGAAATAAACCTGCATGGGACATAGTGTCCATAAACAGCATCATACGGCCCATGACCTCCCGGAATCCTGGTGCCTTCATGAAACCCATGGGAGCAGGATCTGCTGGGGCACCTCGTCCTGCTCCTCAATGATAGGATCCTTTGGTGGTGGTGCAACTGGAATAGCTCTGGGCACCCTCGTCCCCTACCTCGGGCCGGTGCCCTCCCCCGACCTCTGCCACAGCCTCAGACGGCGGAGGTAGCGGCATCTACCGGGTCTGGAACATCGGATGCGCGCGTCCTCACCATCTGTGAGAGAGTAGAGGAATGAGTTTTAGTAAACCATCGACTGCACGATAGAACATGAATAAAGAGAGGTTTTGTAACACCCAATAGCCTCCTAAAGATAAGTACAGATGTCTCCGTACCGATCCGCAAGACTCTACTGGGTCTGCCCGTGACTCGTGAGACTTACGTGAACCTAGAGCTCTGATACCATGTTGTCACGACCCAAAATCCTAACTCAGGTCGTGATGGCGCCCAACAACGTGGTCAGGCAAGCCAACACTCAATTTACTATGGGTTCTTTCTTATTTGATTAAACATTTCAACATATACCAAGTTTTAAAGCCCGAACCATAAATCGAGAAAGATAGTTAACCAGTTTTAACCAAAAATAGTCATAAGGAGGCTTGAGCCAATATATGTACAGTCTCGTAATCCATAATAACTACCGCGTGTGTGCCAGGAACTAGTGTCACAAGTCCCACGAGCATACTAACAGAAGATACAAAAGATATAATATACAGTCCCACTGTCTGAAAGAATTAGATAGGAAGTAGCAAAAGAAAACTCCATGGTGCTGCCGAGGGTCGTCAGGAGAAGCAGCTCACCGTGAAGTCAGGTCTAGCTATAATCAGAATCTAGCCCCGGTCTGATAACCAAAAGCACCAGCCTCAGAACCTGTACAATTAAGTACAGAAGAGTAGCATGAGTACATAAATAAATATTTACCCAGTGAGTATCCCGTCTAATCTCGAAGAAGTAGGGACGAGAGGTCGACTTGGCACTCACTAAGGTCCAACATTATAATGTAACAGAATATGATGAAAGTGGTAGGCATGTAAAGGTAGTAAAACAACAGATATTAAAGGCACAAAAACCCAAATAGACACTGGAAGTAATAAACAACTACTACTTCATTTTCCCCCAAATATCATGCGCATACGGGATAAGGACAACCTGCCTGAGCCATAAAATGATCATATATGTGCACTGCCGAGGGACGAACGACTCGAACCATAAGTGCATCTTTCAATTTGGCCGTGGCGTACGACCTGCTCCCATGAGAATGGGGGAAATAACCCTACGCTCGCGCAATGTAAATTGCGAAGCGGTCACATGCACACACAATATTCCTTTAAAACCACTTTCCATAAACAATTCCTTCAAATCATCAAATTCCATATATCTCAGAGAAACCGTGCTACATAAAGTCATGAATTCAAGAAGCATATAATTCATTTCTAGGAAAAACACAAGGCATGATGTGGGCCTAACTACTCGGACATAACAATAATAGCCGCTACGTACGGACTCTCGTCACTTGGTACGTATATATCCCCCAAAACATTAACACATAGCATTTAGATCACCTATGGGGACAATTCCCTCTTACAAGGTTAGAAAGGAGACTCACCTCGTGTCATACCTACTCCCCGGGTCGAGATTGCGCCCGAAACTCCGAACTCGTCACCCAAGGACTCGAAACTCTTCAAACGTTATGTAAATATATCAAATTATACTCAAAGCATGGAATTCTCCTACTTACTTAGTCAATTCTTCATTTTTGAAGAAATCCCAAAATTCACCCCCAGGCCCACACGCTCGGATTTCGAAAATTCTCGAAGGAAACACTCACCCATAACCTAAGGATCGTTAATATATGATTTTTGTATGATTTCATAGTCAAATTCACGGGTAATTCCCTAAATTCCCGAAAGCCCTAGGTTACTACCCAATTCCTTGATTTTCACTAATTAGGTAGTTAATTTAACTAGTAATTCAAGTATTAAACTAACACTAGGGTAGAATTTACTTACCTCCTCAGTAGCTAGGTCGTGGGGCAGTTTTCCCAAGCTCTCAAGGCCTCTAATGGTGGAAGAAATGGATAAAAATGAACATTTCCCGTGTTTTAAAAGAACACTTTACCTACAGTGGTTCCGCACCTGCGGCTCAAGGACCGCACCTGCAGTCTCGCACCTGCGGAAGTGGACAAGAGGGCCTAGGATCGCACCTGCGGTCAGGAGCCCGAACCAGCGGCTCCGCACCTGCGGGAAAAGACCCGCAACTGGGAGAAATGGGCAGCCCACCTGGGGGTCGCACCTGCGAGGCTGGGACCGCAGGAGTGGTCTCACACCTGCGACTGGGCAACCGCACCTGCGGTCACACCAGATCAGGTGCACCAGCAACTGCTTAAGCTGGGTTTTGGCCTCGTTTGGTGCCCCAAAGGCACCTGGGCCCAACCGAGTCCCCCTCCAATTATACCAACAAGTCCCAACTAGTAATACAGACTCGCTCGAGCCTTCGGAACACTCAAAACAACGCTAAAACTCAAAATCACCCTCAAAACCCCTAAAGATCAAACTTAAGAACTTCAAGTTCTTGAATTCGGTATCAATGCGCCGAACCAAACTATACTACTAGTAATGACACCAAATTTTGCGAGCAAGTCATAAATGACATAACAGAACTATTCCCGATCTCAAAATGCCATTCGGACCTCGAAAACAGAAAAACACGTTCCAAACCAAATTTCAAACTTAAGGAAACTCTTATTTCGATATTGGGCGCCGAAACGCTCCTGGGTCATCCAAAACCCATTCCGAACATACACCCAAGTCCAAAATCATCGTACGAAGCTACCGGAACCGTCGAAACTCGATTCCGAGGTTGTTTACTCAAAATGTTGACCGAAGTCAAACTTTGCCAAAAAGGCCAACCTTAAGGAACTAAGTGTTCCTATACCACTCTAAACACTTCTGAATCCCGAACCACCCGCCCCCGCAAGTCATAAATCACAATAATACGCTATTGGAAGTTTCATTTAGGGGAACGGGGTCCGATAACGCAAAACGACCGGTCGGGTCGTTACATATAACTCTTCGATCTCAACTGAAGAACCTGCCGGGCTAATATGGCAACCGGCTCCTCCTCACAAGTCTAATCATTGTCCAACTGGACACTGCTGAAGTCCAGCACATGAGATGGATCGGCAATATACTTCCGAAGCATAGATGCATGAAACACCGGATGCACGACTGATAAACTCGGTGGTAAAGCAAATCTATTGGCCACCTCTCCTACCTTCTCAAGAATCTCAAGGCGACCAATGTACCTAGGGCTCAACTTTCCATTCTTTCCGAACCTCATCACGCCCTTCATGGGTGACACCCGAAGCAATACCCGGTCACCAACCATGAATGCAAAATCACGAACTCTACGGTCTGCATAACTTTTCTGCCTGGACTGAGTTGTACCAAGACTATCCTGAATGATCTTCACCTTATCCAAGGCATCCTGAACTAACTCTGAACCCACAACCTAGCCTCTCCCGGCTCAAACCACCCAACCGGCGACCGACACCGCCTACCATACAACGCCTCATAAGGAGCCATCTGAATGCTCGACTGATAGCTATTGTTGTAGGCAAACTCAGCTAAAGGCAAAAACGTGTCCCATGAACCTCCAAAGTCAATGACACATGCTCGCAACATATCCTCCAAGATCTGAATAGTGCGTTCGGACTGCCCGTCCGTCTGAGGATGAAACGCTACACTCAACTCAGCCCGTGTGCCCAACTCACGCTGAAATACTCTCCAGAAATGGGAGGTAAACTGAGTACCCCGGTCAGAAATAATGGACACGGGCACACCATGAAAGCGAACAATCTCCCTGATGTAGATCTTTGCCAACTTCTCTGAAGAATACGAAGCTGATACAGGAATGAAGTGTGCTGACTTGGTCAACCTATCAACAATGACCCACACCGCATCAAACATCCTCTGAGTCCGTGGGAGCGCAACTACGAAATCCATGGTAATAAGCTCCCACTTCCACTCGGGAAGCTCAATCTGCTACATCAAACCACCGGGTCTCTGGTGCTCTTACTTAACCTGCTGACAGTTCAGGCACCGAGCTACATATGCCACAATATCTTTCTTCATCCTCCCCCACCAATAATGCTCCCGCAAATCCTGGTACATCTTTGCGGCGCCTGGATGAATGGAATACCGGGAACTATGGGCCTCCTGCAATATCAACTCACGAATACCATCAACATCAGGCACAAAAATACGGCCCTGCATCCTCAAGACTCCATCATCATCAACCGTAACCTGCTTGGTACCTCCGTGCCAAACTGTATCCCTAAGGACACATAAATGATGATCATCATACTGTGTGACCCGAATACGGTCAAACAATGAAGAGCGGGCCGTAGTATAAGCCAAAACACTGCCAGTCTCAGAAACATCCAATCTCATGAACCGATTGGCTAAATCCTGAACATCTAAAGCAAGTGCTCGCTCTCTGACCGAAATATAAGCAAGACTACCCATGCTGACTGACTTCTGGCTCAAAGCATCGGCCGCCATATTGGCCTTTCCCGGATGATATTGGCCTTTCAACAGCTCTAACCATCTTCTCTGCCTCATATTCAACTCTTTCTACTTGAACAAATATTGCAAACTCTTATGATCTGTGAACACCTCACATGACACACCATACAAATAATGCCTCCAAATCTTCAATGCGTGGACAATGGTTGCTATCTCTAAATAATGAACCGGATGATTCTTCTCATGAACCTTCAACTGGCGAGAAACATAAGCTATAACCTTGCTATCCTGCATCAACATTGCACCAAGTCCAACCCGCGAAGCATCACAATACACGGTATATGGCCCTAAACTTGACCACCTGAACTGGGCACCCTTCTGAGTCAACTTGGTCATCGGGGCTGCAATAGATGAAAAGCCCTCCACAAACTGACGATAATAACCTGCTGAGCCCAAGAAACTCCGAATCTCTATAGCTGAGGTGGGTCTACGCCAATCTCTGACTGCTAAAATCTTCTTGGGATCCACCTGAATACCCTCAGCCGACACAACATGGCCTAGAAATGCAACTGAACTCAACAAGAACTCATACTTCAAAAATTTGGCATACAACTGACTGTCCTTCAGAGTCTGGAGGATGACTCGAAGGTGCTGCTCGTGCTCCTCCCGACTACGGGAGTAAACCAAAATATCATCAATGAAGACAATCACAAACAAATCCAAATAAGGCCTGAACACTCGGTTCATCAACTCCATAAAGGCAGTTGGGGCATTTGTCAACCCAAACAACATCACCAAGAACTCATAATGACCATATCGAGTGCGAAAGGTTATCTTAGGGACATCAGATGCCCTAATCCTCAACTGATGGAAACCAAATCTCAAATCAATCTTTGAAAACAATGTGGCACCCTGAAGCTGGTCAAACAAATCATCAATCCTCGGCAAAGGATACTTATTCTTAATAGTAACCTTGTTCAATTGGCGGTAATCAATACACATTCTCATTGTGCCATCTTTCTTCTTAACAAACAACTCTGGCGCACTTAATACGCGAAAGTCACATGGGACAAATCTATGGAGAAACACTAGGCCTAATAAAGCCTTTAGCTAGAAAATCCTATAACTGATCCTTCAATTCTTTTAACTCTGGCGGGGCCATACGATATGGCGGGGTAGAAATGGGATGAGCGCCCGGAGCCAAGTCAATGCAAAAGTCTATATCCCTGTCGGGTGGCATACCCGGCAGGTCAGCAAGGAATACCTCTGGGAACTCACGGACAATGGGCACAGACTCCATAGAAGGAACCTCGACACTAGAATCACGAACATAGGCCAAATAGGCCAAACAACTAATGTTTTATACGTCAATACCACACAAGAGGGGGGCGGGTGATTTGTGTGGTGTCCAATTTTCAAGTGCAGTCTCTACAGAAGAACCTGGTTCTTCTTGGTGTTCCAACTCCTACAATCTGCGGAAAAATAATTGCAAAAATAAAAGAAAACAACAATTTTACGTGGAAAACACCTGGCTCAAAAGGTGAAAAAACCACGACCTACTTCCCAGTAGGATTTTCCCGAACTCTTCACTATGTCAATGAGCCAAACAACATTTACAATATAAACTCTTTTTTAAACCTAAGGACTAACTCTAATCCCTTTGTGGCAAACTAACCTCTAGCTAATTGCGACAAACTTCAAGTTAACTCTAACTTGAATACTGTGTACCTATTACAATTGCTTCTAGATAAAGCTCAAAGATACAATTTTGTAATCAGCTACTACAAACAACTAGACTCAAAAGACAACAGATAGAACTGGTTCAAGTAGCTTTTGAGTCGCACAAGGATTCTTCACACGAACTGCTTGCAAAATTGCTTTGGTAATTTTGCTTTCAATTCTTGTTTCACTTTAGTGTTTGTGCGCAAAATCTTTAGTAGGAATGCTTCAACAATTTATAGAATCAGTAGTTGAGATGTTGTTGTTCAGTTCTGATGCAACTCTTCCTTGGTGGAAGAGTTTGTGTTTATCTCAACTTCCTTGATCTTGATTCTGTCCTACATGAATTCAAATTCCACCTCCTTATCAATTTGCAACCTTTCGCTTAGGAGATAAACTCTTAGTTCAGAGATTATGACTATCTCCTGCGCATGGACTCTTCTCGTGCCAACTGGTCTATTTGATTATGTTTGCCCTGATGGACCTGGTTCAACCGTGTTGTCATTTGTCATTCTTCAAAATCATGCAGTGACTTGATTCAATAAATTCCCCCTTTTTGATGATGACAAACTCTGTGCTTAACACTGTAAATACTTCAATCCAACATATACACTTTTTATTGTATTAAGCATTTATCATGGAGAGACTAGGTGCATTTAGGTTATAAGCATCACAATAATCTTTTGAAAAGCACTATCTTCTCCCTTTTGGCATCATCGAAAAGTTACAAAATGATAAGCTTACCAGAATATTAACAATTACTCATGGCCATTTAGGCAACTGCATGTGCAAAGCATGAATTAATCATCACAAAAAACCAAAAAAATGTAAGCTATTTAAGAAACTAAGAAAAAGTCAATAACAAAATAGCAAAATTCATTGATTGGATATTTATTAGGCGCCATACACAAAAATAAATAAAGACAGCCATAACCATGAGCGAAAAAAAAAAAGCAGAACAAAATTAGACAATCCCAAACTTGGTCATAGAGGGGGTTTAGGAGGCACTGGACACCTAAGGTTGGGAAGAGGCAGAGGTTGTGTTCTTGGCTTGAAGAAGGGAGAGAATATGTTGTAACACACCCTCATTCTTCTCCTTTTTCCTTAGCTAAATCAGCTTTGAGAGCATCCCGCTCAGCTTCAACCTCTGTAAGGCGAGTTTTCAAACGAATCATCTCTGCATCCTTGACCTCACCTTCCTGCATAAGTGTCCTGACCTTGCTATTAACAGGCAGTTTCCTGGATGAACTAGGTACATCCTCAGGACTATTCACAATGTAGTCACAGGACAATAAAATGTTCTTCCCAAAGTAATCCTTAGCAGTTACCATTTCAGCCTTCTTTACTGGAACCTTGTATTAAGGAAGCACAATAGTTAGGATAAACCCATAAGGTATAGCATGTGCCTTGGCTCCATTTACAACCCTGTCCAAGAGGTGGATGATGAAGGAAGGCCAATTTATCTATTTACCCCCGTACAGGCACCCCATTAGGGTGAGATCCAGGTAGCTGGCAATGTGCCTTCGCTCTTGCCTAGGCAGTAGAAATTTGATCACAAACTCAAAAAATAGTTTGTGCTAAGCCCTCATCTCACTCTTAAACACTGCTCTCGGCTCAGGTGCTTTCTTATTTCCACAGAAGGACCTTGTGATTTGAAGGGCTGAGAGAAAACCATCCAAACTAGGCCATCTTTGCCTCGTGTAGTCATCATACCCCTCAGAAGGGATATTCAGTATTTCCCCCAATTTCTTTGCATCAAACAAAATTGCAACTCCCTGAACTTTTTTAGATACCCTTCCATCTTTGACTGATGCGTTGGCCATAAACTCTAGCAGCTTATTCCTAGCCAGTCTGCCCTCAAGGTGAAGGACCATGTCCTTCCACCCTTATGAATCTAAGGTAGATGCAAGAAAATCATACTTGACTCCTCAAGGTCTCTAAAAAGCTTCCCTTTCAAAATAGTACACTTTCCAAACATTGTGAGTTTGTCAGTCTCCTCACCGGACACTTCTGCTTCCTCACCACTCCATTCAGCATCATCAATGATCTTTGCTTTCTTTGATGTAGACCTGGTCCTTTTGGCAACTGTTGAGGGTGTAGCAGACATATATGCTGACTTCTTGGAAGAAGTCTTGGCTTTCTTGGGCTTTGGTGTCTCACCCTCAACCTGTGCTGGTTGTTCCTCCTGATGGACCAGGTCCATCTCATCATCATCAACCAGAACTGCCTCAACAGACTCCCCAACTTTAGCCTTTCCCTTGGTAGATTTCTTTTTCTTGCTCTCTCTCAGAGCTTTCTCCATTTCTTCTTCACTTTGCCTAACAATGCTTCTAGTAGCACGACTCTTAGGGGCAGGAGCATCAGCAGTTGACGAGGCCTTTCTCTTCTTGGTTGTAACTGGTGTATCAGCTTTCTTGGATTTAGGGGTTCTCTTTTTCTTAGGGTTGTAGGTTTCCCCCAATTTTCTCATCAAGTCTGCTAGAGTCTCTTCAATAAATGAACCACGTTCATCTACTACATGTTGTAGACCTTCCAGTCCTGCTGCTGCCTCCCCATAATTGCTTCCCCTAAGTCATTGACTCCTTCCTCAACAACCATAGGAGCGGGGCCACAAATTGCCAGAGTGGCACCTTCCTCCCCGGTTCCCCTTGCAGAACTCCCTTCTCCCTCTATCTCAATTTCTTTCTTTTTCTTTCTCTTATCTGGTACTTCTACATCCACTACAGGACCAATCAAAACAAACCTGTTTCCAGCTATTTCAGGTTCATCCCTAACTTCAGGATTTGCCTTCTCAGAACCAGATGAGCCAGTTACTTCTTCCTCATTTGCAGATTTGAATGACTCGCTTGAATTTTCAGAATCTTGGTCCTGACTGGCTTGAAGTTTTTCATTCAATTTCCTGGCAAGAAGACCAGATGCAACAGTTTTTCTGGCTAATATTTTCACTCTGTGTTTTCTAGGGGTTGGAGTAACGGCTGGAACTGTTTGAGGTGAAGGAGTGGGTTCAAGAATGGGGATTGGAACTGGAGAGTTTTGAGGGGTTGAAGACCTGGTTGGAGATTGTGAGTTGTGTATCGATGGAGAATTTGAGTCAGTGTCTTCAAGGCCAACATCGTAATCATGGGTGGTTGATGTAGATGAAGTAGGGGGTGGTGTGGAAGACATTTTTGTTGGATTTTGAGAGAGAAGAATGTTGAACAGTTTGGTTTAGAGGAATGATGAACTTGGTTCGACGGTTATGCTTTTGAAGAGGAGTGGTAATGATGGCTTTTTAAAGGTGTGAATATTAAATGTACAACGGGAGTAATTCTTTGTCAAGTGGAAGTCTAATTGCTGCAGGAGTGTCAGTAGATTAGACGGTTATGACTCCCTAAATCTACGCTAATAAAGATTTGATTTGACTTCTTTGGAACGGGTTCAATTTGGGATAAGTACAGATAATTTGAAATGAACCAAATATAGATAGAGTCCTGCTCATATGTGACTATAATTATTTCAAGAAGTGTATAGCGATGAGCACGTACCTTGTCAGTCTGATGAACCAGCAACGGTGAACCAGGTTCATCGTGTTAGAGTCTTTAATTTGCCTCAATTTACAAAGATAGAAAAATATCAGTAGTAACCAGGGATTCATATTAATACATGGAAAGAGATTATGGCATTAAAGTCATGATACTGAGCAATGATTAGTCTGGTTAGTTACCTATTTTAGTGTTTCTAGCCAATTTTTTTTTATTTTTGTTTTTCAAGTAGGTGATCTTAATCATTCCTAATTCTAGCATGTTGCTCTCAAAATGCTCCCTACTCAGTGCTTTAGTAAAGATATCTGCAATTTGTTTGTCAGTAGCACAAAATTCGATTAAGATCATTCCTTTTTCATAGTTATCTCTTAATAAATGGTGTCTGACATCTATGTGCTTGGTTCTCTTATGATGAACCAGGTTATTCGTCATACTAATTTCACTGGTGTTGTCACATAAAATAGGAATGCATCCAACCTCTATACCAAAATCCATGAGTTGTTGCTTGATCCATAGCAACTGAGCACAGCATGAGGCTGCAGTCATGTCCTCACCAGTAGACAAGGCTACTAAGTTTTGTTTCTTGGTGGCCCAAGACACAAGGCAAGAGCCCAAAAAGTGAGCCATGCCTGAAGTACTTTTCCTGTCAACCAGAAAACTTGCATAATCAACATCAGCATATCCTACAAGGTCAAAATTACTACCTTTAGGATACCAAAGGCATAAATCAGTGGTGCCTTTCAAATATCTCAGAATTCTCTTCACTGCAGTTAGATGGGACTCCTTTGGATTTGCCTGAAATCTAGCACACAATCCTACACTAAACATAATATCAAATCTGCTGGCAGTGAGAATAAAGACCCAATCATCCCTCTATATAGCTTTTGATCAACGGATGAACCAGGTTCATCCACGTCTAATTTTGTAGCTGTGGCT
Source organism: Nicotiana undulata (assembly GCA_005239495.1). NCBI lineage: Eukaryota > Viridiplantae > Streptophyta > Magnoliopsida > Solanales > Solanaceae > Nicotiana > Nicotiana undulata. The sequence continues at coordinate 17,135 of ML280745.1, forward strand.
ATGGGGGTGTCTATTTCCTTGGAGTCTTCCATTTTAAATCTTTTGAGCAATCATTTCAAATATTTTTGTTGATGAATCATTGTTCCATTTGAGTTTTTCTTAATTTGCAAGCCTAAAAAGAAGTTTAGCTCACCTATCATACTCATCTCAAACTCACTCCCTATAAGCTTGGCAAATTCCTTACTCAATTTTGCAGAGGTTGCTCCAAATATGATATCATCCACATATATTTGCACAACCAGGAGATCCTTACCTTTTTCCTTTAAGAACAAGGTGCTATCAATTTTACCTCGTTTGTAGCCATGTTCTAGCAGGAATTTAGATAACCGCTCATACCATGCTCTTGGTGCTTGTTTAAGTCCATACAAGGCCTTGTCAAGTTTATACACATTCCTTGCTTTCAAATCCTGGAGGCTGTTTGACAAATACTTCTTCCTTTAGATAGCCATTGAGGAGAGCACTCTTTATATCCATCTGGTGGAGAGTGAATTCCATGTGGGCAGCAAATGCTATAAGAAGTCTGATTGCCTCCAGTCTTGGCACAGGAGCAAAGGTCTCATCATAGTCAATTCCCTCCTCTTGACTATATCCTTGGATAACCAGCCTGGCCTTGTTTCTTGTAACAGTTCCATCTTTATCGAGTTTGTTCTTGAAGATCCACTTTGTGCCAATCACTAATATGTCTAGTGGTCTGGGTACCAAGTTCCATACTTGACTTCTTTCAAATTGATTTAGCTCTTCTTGAATGGCATTTACCCAATCAGCATCATGTAAGGCTTCAACAATGTTCTTTGGTTCGATAGAAAGGCATCAAACGCACACAGATTTTTCAAAGAGGGTCTTGTTTTGATTCCAGGTGTCAAATATGTTATGATGTTCTCAAGTGGGTGATAGCTTTGATATCTGTGTGGTTTGAGAACCAATTGTTCACGGCTGGATGATCCCATGGTGTCTTGTTGTTGTGGAACAGGATCAGGGCCAAGATCCAGAGTGATCTGCTGTTGAGTTCCCCCTGTCATGTTGCTTGGGGTAGTTGGACCTGGTCCATCACCTGTTCCATCTTCCATATTTGCTTCAGTTTGTTCACTACTTCTGACCAGTCCAAGCTCCTCATATTCTGGTTCCTGTCTCTCAGAAAGAGTGTTAGTTTTATCAAAAATAACATGCACACTCTCTTCTACACACATAGTTCTTTTGTTATATACTTTATAAGCTTTGCTATGTAATGAATATCCCAAGAATACTCCCTCATCACTTCTTGGGTCAAATTTACCTAGGGAATCTTTGTCATTGTTTTGCACAAAGCACTTGCATCCAAAAGCCCTAAGGTGGGATATGTTGGGCTTTCTCCCTTTAAGTAATTCATAAGGAGTTTTCTCTACCAGTGGTCTGGTCATGCATCTATTTATTATGTAGCATGCAATGTTTATTGCTTCTGCCCAGAAGCTGTGGGGTAGTTTTCTAGAAAGAAGCATAGTTCTAGCCATATCTTCAAGAACTATGTTCTTTCTTTCAACAACCCCATTTTGTTGTGGGGTTCTAAGGGCAGAAAATTTGTGATTTATGCCATGTTCATCACAGAATTCAGCAAACTTTGCATCTCAAATTCAGTACCATGATCAGATCTTATTGATGCTAGTTGATTTCCTAATTGTTTTTGAGTTTTTCTAACAAATGAAGTAAACATATCAAATGCTTCATCTTTAGATGTCAGAAATATGTTCCAAGTGAACCTTGAGTAGTCATCAACTAGCACCATTACATATTTCTTACCACCTCTACTCAGAGTTCTCATAGTACCACACAAGTCCATATGAACCAGTTCCAACGTCCTGTTGGTACTGACCATTTTCTTGCTTTTGAATGAGGATCTTACCTGCTTCCCCTTTGCACATGCCTCACAAACTTTGTATTCCTTGAACTTAGTGTTAGGAAGCCCTACCACTAAGTCCTTGGAGACTACTTTGTTAAGATGATTCAGACTAGCGTGACCAAGTCTTTTGTGCCAAAGGAGTGGATCACTGTACAACACACTTAAGCAAGTGAGTTCATTTTCTGATAGTGTGGACAGGTCTATGACATAGATGTTATTCATTCTTTTTCCCTGCAAAACAATCCTGTCCGTAAGCAAGTTAATCACAAAACATTTTGTGGAAGTGAAAGCAACCAGGTTACCTCTGTCACACAATTGTGACACACTGATCAGGCTATATTTCAAGCCATCTATAAAGTACACATTCTCAATGGAATGTGCGTCATCCTTACCTACCTTACTGACCCCGATAATTTCACCTTTCTTTCCATTTCTAAAGGAGACATTTCCTCCTTTGAGGTCTTCAAGTGAAAGGAATTGTTCCTTGTTCCCTGTCATATGCTTTGAGCAGCCACTATCCAAGTACCAAATTTGACTGCTTCCTCTCACTTAAGCCTACAAAAAGAAATCAGAGGTTAGTCTTAGGGACCCATACAAGTTTGGGTCCTTTTCTATGAGAGAAAGGATGAATCAAGCTTTTTCTGGCCCAATTTGGTAACCAGTTTCACTTTTCGTACAAAACTTTCATTTCTTCGATTGGCCTGTTCTTTAGCAGTACAATCAATTTTGTAGTGGCCAGTCTTACCACATTGGGTGCAGATTTGTTTCTTAGGAAGAGTGAGATACTTGCTTTTGGGATCCCATTTGGGCATTTGACTCCCAAAACCAAGTCCTCTCCGGTTGCTACTATGATTTTCTTGAAGCCATGTCAGGGCATTAGAGGATTTATTCCATTTACAAGTTCGATCTAATTCATGTTTGAATTTACCAAGTTCTTCTTTTAGTTCTCTTATATGTTCATCCTTGGTGTACATCTTATATTTTAGTTTTTCCATATTTTCTTCTAACATGATATGAGAATGATCAACAGTCTTTTTACTAGTTCCTAGCTTTAACTTTAAATTTTCAGATTTTAGCTCTAGGATTTTGATTTCAAGTGGATGAACCTGGTTCTTCAAGGCAGTGTTCTCCTTTTCAGATTCACTTACTCTTATTTCCAGGTTCTTGCACTTTGCTTTTAACATTACACATTCTTTAGAGAGTTGTTCTTTCTCTTTGTTTGTTTCGTCGAAACATCCAGGAAATCAAGTAGCAACTCAGAGTGTTTCTCTTTAGATAGGAACTTTATCTTGTTTTTGATATGTGATATACATACCTCTGGTTCTTCATATGATTCCTCATCAGATTCGCCAATTTCCATGAGCGCTTGTTCTTCATTCTCACCATCTTCTTATTCTTCATCTAAACTTTCCCTCAAGCAGCAACCATAGCTTTTGTTGTGGTTTTCTTGGGTTGGACCAGTTCCTTCTTCTTGTTCCTTCGTTCGAATCTCTCCCTTTTCCATTCCACTTCCCACTGAGTACAGTTCTTGATATGGTGGTCAGTCTTTCAACATTTGTAGCATCCCTTGTTGGTTGGCCTTTCTGGAACTTTTGCTTTGTTGTAGTTTCCACCTCTTGAGATGCCTTTTTTTCTTTATGGGAAAGTTTCTGAATTCCTTGGTGATCATGTCCATCTCGTCTTCCTCCAAATCTGCTCCCTCAGTGATTCTCGGGGCTAGACTTCTTTCCTTCTTAGGAGCATTCATTTTCATTGTCTGCCTTCTAAGTTCGTAGGCAGTGAGGTTACCATCTAGCTCGTCCAATATGAGGGTTGCCATATTCTTAGATTCCTGGATAGCAGTGATTTTGCTTTCCGAAATTGGTAAGACCCTTGTCAGGATCTTCTCCACCATGTCCTCTTCAAGAATGATTCTTCCAAGAGACTTGAGTTCATTTGTCAAAGTTGTGAATCTCGTGTACATCTCTTGGATGGTCTCTCCTTCTTTCATAGTGAAGTTTTCATACTGAGAGTATAGTAGAGTACCTCTTGATCTTTTCACTTGAGGTGTTCCTTCGAGGTGTTCCTTAGTAGTGGTGCAGCTTTGTATCCTACTATACTCGTCTGGACCTAGTCCACAAACTAGCCACTTTTTGGCCTTAGCATTTTTCTCCCATTTCTTCAGATCCTCTGCAGTGTAGCCAGCTCTAGTTTTTGGCACATCCACTCCTTCAACAGTCCTCTTCATGGTGAATAAAGGACTATCAGTGACTATGTCCCAGAGTTCATAGTCTTCTCCAATCAAGTGGTCCTTCATCCTGTTCTTCCACCAGGAGTAATACTGTCCATTAAAGAGTGGTGGCCTTGCAGTTTATTGACCCTCCTAGTTTCCAGGTGGTGCACTCATTTTGATCTTTTCCAAGGTGTTAGCCTTTTCAAGGATAACCTGCTCTGATACCAACTGATGTTTTATACGTCAATACCACACAAAAGGAGGGGTGATTTGTGTGGTGTCCAATTTTTGAGTCCAGTCTCTACAGAAGAGCCTGGTTCTTCTTGGTGTTCCAACTTCTACAGTTTGCATAAAAATAATTGCAGAAATAAAAGAACACATCAATTTTACGTGGAAAACACCTGGCTCAAAAGGTGAAAAAACCACGACCTACTTCCTAGTAGGATTTTCCTGAACTCTTCACTATGTCAATGAGCCAAACAACATTTACAAAATAAACTCTTTTGTAAACCTAAGGACTAACTCTAATCCCTTTGTGGAAAACTAGCCTCTTGTTAATTGCGATAAACTTCAAGTTAACTCTAACTTGAATACTGTGTACCTATTACAATTGCTTCTAGATAAAGGTGAAAGATACAATTTTGTAATAACCTACTAGAAACAATTAGACTCAAAAGACAACAGATAGAACTGGTTCTTCAAGCTAGTTCAAGTAGCTTTTGAGTCGCACAAGGATTCTTCACACGAACCGCTTGCAAAATTGCTTTGGTAATTTTGCTTTCAATTCTTGTTTCACTTTAGTGTTTGTGCGCAAAATCTTAAGTAGGAATGCTTCAACAATTTATAGAATTAGTAGTTGAGATGTTGTTGTTCAGTCCTGATGCAACCCTTCCTTGGTGGAAGAGTTTGTGTTTATCTCAACTTCCTTGATCTTGATTCTGTCCTACATGAATTCGAATTCCACCTCCTTATGAATTTGCAACCTTTTCTCTTAGGAGATAACCTCTTAGTTCAGAGATTATGTTTATCTCCTGCGCATGGACTCTTCTCGTGCCAACTGGTATGTTTGATTATGCTTGCCCTGATGGACCTGGTTCAATCGTGTTGTCATTTGTCATTCTTCAAAACCATGTAGTGACTTGATTCAACAACAACCCTTCTCGACCATGCGTCGAGCCTTCATATATGAGACAACTCTGCCGGAAGAATGACCAGGAGTCTCCCTCCACTCCAATCGGGGTGCTCCCGGTAAGGCCAAGGTCACAGTCTTGGCATGACAGTCCAGAATAGCATGATAGGGAGATAACCAATCCATCCCCAAAATGACATCGAAATCAACCATATCAAGAAGTAAGATCAACACGGGTCTCAAGACCACCAATAACCACTATACATGACCGGTAGACTCGATCTACCATAATAGAATCACCCAACGGCGTAGATACATATACAAGAGTACTTAGGGAATCACGGGGCATAAATAGATAGGGAGCAAAATATGAGGACACGTAGGAAAAGGTAGACCCCGGATCAAACAAAACCGAAGCATCTCTGCTGCAAACTGAAACCATACCTGTAATGACTGCATCAGAGGCCTCGGCCTCAGGTCTGGCAGGAATATCATAGCATCGGGGCTGAACCCCACCAATTTGAACATCCCTGGGTCGACCTACTGCGGGCTGACCTCTGCCCCTCATAGCCTGTCCTCCACCTCTAACTATCTGTCCTCCACCTCTGGCACCTCGACCTCCACCCCTAGCTGGCTGAGGGGGTGGGGGTGCACCTGGTGCGGGAATCATAGCACGGGAACCCTGATGCTGAGAACCACTAGAAGCTCGGGGGCAATACCTAGCAATATGCCCTGGAACACCACAAGAGTAACAAGACCTCTGCTGCTGAGACTGCTGGCCCTGAAACTATCCCTGTCGACCAGAATAGCTACTCTGAAAGCTCTGAAGCGGCGGTGCACTGATAGGAGCTGGTGGTGCACTGCGGGATACCTGGAGTGCTGACCGGAATGGTCTAGGAGGATGACCTCTGCCAAAAGAATCTCTGCCTCCAGATAAGGCACTACCAAATCGGCTAAAATGACGAGGCCTCTTGTTAGACGCCTAGCCACTGCCCTGTGATAAGACCATCTCAATCCGCCTGGCCACATTGGCTGCCTCCTGAAATGAAATATGAGTACCTGTCTCTCTGGCCATCTGAAGTCTAATCGGCTGAGCTAGCCCCTCAATAAAACTCCTCACCCTCTCTCGGTCTGTGGGGAGTATCATGATAGCATATCGGGCTAGAGTGATAAACCGGGTCTCGTACTAGGTGAGTGTCATAGAGCCCTGCTGGAGACGCTCAAATTGCCTCCGAAAATCCTCTCTCTAGGTAACTGGTAGAAACTTCTCCAAGAACAACTCGGAGAACGGAGCCCAAGACAAATACGAAGATCCAGCTGGCATGGTCAAGCAATAATCCCTCCACCAAGTCTTGGCGGGACCAGAAAGATGGAAAGTAGCAAAATCAACCCTATTGGTCTCCACGATCCCCATGTTCCGAAGAACCTCATAGCAACTATCTAAGAAATCCTGGGGGTCCTCTGATGGTGCACTAGTGAAAGTAGTAGGGAACAACTTGGTGAACCGATCCAATCTCCATAAAGCATCAGCAATCATAGCTGCTCTATCAATGACATGTGCCACAATACCCGGCTGAGCTACTCCAGTTGTCTGATGTGCTGGAGTCTGGAACTGAGAAGCTAGCTGCTTTGGTGTGCGGGTAGCAGGAGTCTGGGCCCCTCCTCCAGCCTGAGAGACGGCTGGTTCTGTAGGAAGTAGACCGGCCTAAGCCACGCTCTCCATAAGGCCCACCAAGCGGACCAGAGAGTCCTAAAGTACCGGGGTGGCAATGAACCCCTCTGGGACCTGAGCTGGTCCAACTGGAACTACTTGAGTAAAGAATCTAATCGGCCTCGTCCTCTAGTACGGCCTCGGCCCCTCGCAAGAGCTCCAACTAGAGGATCGGGTTGCTGATTGGTAGATGAGGAAACACGCGTTCTCGCCATCTGCGAGAGAATAAAATATAACTCAATTAGCATTTGGAATTCAAATCGCACGACAGAGATGAATAGATGTGAAGTTATTCCTAACTTTGCAGCCTCTAGGGGATAAGTACAGACGTCTCCGTACCGATCCCTTAGACTCTACCAAGCTTGTCCGTGACTTGTGAGACCTAGGCAACCTAGAGCTCTAATACCAACTTGTCACGACCCGAAATTCCCACCGTCGGGATCGTGATGGCATCTAACGTTGAACCCATTAGACAAGCAAACGTATTTAATTATATTTAGTAAAACCTTTGTTATTAAGCGAGAACAGGTAAGAATTGGCTTCTCCATAAATGAAAGCTTAAAAGTAAGAACAGATGAAAAGGAAATACATAACTAAATCCATAACTTAACAAATTCTCAAACTAGCCAACCCGGATCTTTGGAATCACATATAAAAGGTTTTTATCTGAAAGAAATAATACATCTGTTTTCTGAAGTACTAGAAACACAAATAAAGGAAAGTGGAAAGGGGACGCCAAGGCCTGCGTACGCCTGCAGAACTACCTCAGAGTCGCCGAGTGGACTGAAAAAAGCCAGCTCAATATCCATTGGGTCCTGTACAGGGATCTGCACAACAAAAATTGTGCAGGTGTAGTATCAGTACAACCGACCCCATGTATTGAGTAAGTGCCGAGCCTAACCTTGGCGAAGTAGTGACGAGGATAGGACACGACAAGTAATAATCACCTGCGCAATTCAATAATATATAAAATAAATAACAACAGGAAATAAACAGTTAAGTACAAGAACGGGGGAAAAACATGCTGGGGAAAAAGGGAAAAACAATTACTGAATAATGGAACAAGGCACAGTCTAAATATCAATATAACAACAGGGAATAACAACACACAACAAACAAGTACACGGCATCACACTTCGTTCTTTACTCTCGTCCTCACCAAAACAAGTGCACGACATCACCCTTCGTGCTTTTACTCTCATCCTCACAATGCAATAAATAAATACACGGCATCACCCTTCGTGCTTTTACTCTCATCCTCACAATAAATAAATAGAAACGACACGACATTAACCTTCGTGCTTTAAATATCATATCATGACACAGCATCACCCTTCGTGCTTTTACACTCTCATCCTCACAATGCAATAAATAAATACACGGCATCACCCTTCGTGCTTTACACTCTTCCTCACCCAAACAATATCAAGAACAACAATTTGGCAAGGAAAATCAACAACATGAATCATAAATCACAACATCCCGGCAAGGGAACAACAACGGAATTAATAATACCGTCCCGGCAAGGGACACAACTATAACCAATCTCGCTCAAGTGTATAACTCAACAAAATATTCCTCAACGGAACAATTTATCAACGATATTCACAATCAAGAATTTCCATCAAATGAATAACCACCAAAGTGAAATTTAACTCATAACACAATTAATATCGATGAAAATCACATATATCATAAGAACCGACTCACGGGCATGCTTGAAAACAACGTATAGGTACTCGTCACCTCACCTATACGTTGAACATGGAATAAACACGTAGCAAATAAGACTCAACACCTTCTCCCTCAAGCTAAGGTTAGGCCAAACACTTACCTCGACCTCCACGATCAAAATCAAGCCTCAAGCACCGCTTTTCCTTTTGAACCTGACTCCAAATCAACCGTATCTATGACATAATCGACTCAATAACATCAATAAACGCTAGACAATTTGATTCCAATGCTTAATTATAGGTTTTCTAGCATTCTTCCCAAAAATCGACCCCGGGCCCACTTGGTCAAAACACGAAGTTCGGACCAAAACTCGATCACCCATTCACCCACGAGCCCGAATATATAATTTGTTTTGAAATTCGACCCCAAAACGAGGTCAAATTTCCAATAATTCAAAAAGCCCTAATTTTCTACCCTTAATTTCATGTTTTAGGCCTAGAAATCTAATGGGTGTTGATAGAAATGGAAGGAATTGAGTTTAGGATTACATACCTATGAAGTTATGGTGAAGAAGTTCTTCGAAAGTCGCCCAAGGAGGTGAAGAGAAGAAGAAATTATGAAAAATGGGGTAATTCCCGTAAGGTATTCTGTTTTTGGAACTTAAGAAAATCACTGGGCAAAATATCCTACGCGATCGCGACAGACCTACTGCGATCACGTAGAGTACTGGACCTGGACCATCGCAACCGCGACCAAGCGACTGCGTTCGCGTAGAGTACTATCTATTCAGCCCCCAGCCCCACATTTGCACTACGCATTCGCGTAGAGCACTGCCCCCAGGCTCCGCGATCACGACCAAGGCTCTGCATGGTAAATTCTGCCCCTGCCCATTTGCAAAATCGCGATCGCGTGAATTGCACCGCGATCGCGAAGGTCAAAGACCTGGACTCCAGAAACCAACATTTGAGACCAGATTTTTACTAAGATTAACACCCCGACGCCTCGCCGAAACTCACCCGAGCCCTCGGGGCTCAAAACCAAGTATGCACACAACCTCTAAAATATCCTACAAACTTATTCGTGCGATCAAATCGCCAAAATAACATCATAAACATCGGATTAAACCTCAAAATCAATGAAAATTTCTAAAACTTCTTTAAACTTCAAATTTTGCATTTAAGGTCCGAATCACGTTAAGTGAATTCAGTTTCTTACCAAACTTTATAGATATGACACAAATATTATATCAAACCTGTACCGAGTTCCGGAACCAAGATACGGGCCCGGTACCACATGTTTCACATAGAATTTCATTTTTAAAAACTTCTTATATTTCCAGAAAATAATTTCTTTTAAAAATTCATTTCTCGGACTTGGAACATAGGAATTCGACTCCGGGAATACGCCCAAGTCCCATATTTTCCTACGGAGCCTCTGGACCGTCAAATTACGGGTCCGGGTCCGTTTACCAAAAATATTGACCAAAGTCAACTTTACATAATTTTCAACACAAAATTATCATTTTATCAGCTTTTTCACATAACGGCTTCACGGCTACACGTCCGGGCTACGCACGCAAATCAAGGTGAGATAGAAGGATGTTTTCATGACCTCGGAACACAAATTTAGCTAGAAATACACGGGATGACTTTTTGGGTCATCACATTTTAAAAACATTTTGTGAGATAGGGCAGTGCATAAAAAAGGGGGAGCTATCTTCTATTCCTTCTCTACAGATTGTGCATGTAGTGTCGATATTTATACCTATTTTGTCTAGGTAGGCTCGAAATGGAATTCTGTTATGGAAGAATTTCCATAAGAAATTTTTTATTTTTGTAGGACAATGGAGGTTCCATATCTGTCACGACCCCAAATCCTAACTGGTCGTGATGGCGCCTATCATGGAACTAGGCTAGCCACTATCACGTAACTACACACTTCTTTTAATAGAATTCTCGAAATCATTAATAAATTCTCATAATAAGTAATAAACTTTCAAATCTTTAAGCAGCAATTATAATCTAACAGTCTAAACTACTCCCCAAAACTGGAGTCAACTAATCACGAGCATCTAAGAATAAGGATAATACTGCTAATGTCATAATATACTGTCTCATAACAAAATACTAAACACTAAATGTAGGAAGGGAAATGGAGAAGCTGCGGACGTTGGACAGCTACCTCGAAATCCCAAAGTTGATATCGAATGAGCGCAGAGGACTACTGCTCAGAACCAGTACCTGGATCTGCACACAGAGGTGCAGGGAGTAATGATGAGTAAGCAAACTCAGTAGTAATGAAAATAATTCATGTTTGAAGATAAGAACACAACACAAAACGCCAATTCACAAATAGTAAAAATAGTGAGTCTCAATAAAGTATACATTTAATACATAAGTTTGGAAACCAGTTTCCGTAAAAATCCTTTAAACAAGTATATTTCTTCAAATGTTTCTCAGTAAAACTCCCAAAAATATCAGTTTGAAAGATGAAATGAATCATAATCAAAACTCAACAAAAATATCATTATAAACTGCCCCTCGGGCCAAATCATCACTCATAAATAGTCACTCACCATCTCTCCATCACTCAGCAACAGTCACTCAGCACCTCATAGTCGCTCATACCTCCCAATCACTCGTCACTTAGCACTCGGCACTCACACTCAGTAGGTACCTCCGCTCACTGGGGGTAAGTACAGACCTCGTAGGGGCTCCTACAACCCAAGCGCTATAAACAAGCCAAATCATGGCAATCATTACTCAGGCTCTCGGCCTCTCTCATATCATCAATATCCTCATAATATTGGCCATCGGCCTCACTCAGTTAGTCACTTTCAACATGCCACTCGGGCCATAAATAAACGGGGTTCTCGACCCAAAACAATATTTCATTTCATAAAATAATAATATCATCAAATCTGAGTGTCAACAATTTAACAAGAAATACGGAGTGTAAAATCATAATTACTACGTGAGGAATATCAGGAAAATAGCCCCCAAGGGGTTAAAACATATCAGCACTAGGTCCCAAACATGGCTTACAACCCAATATATCGAAAACATAGTAATACTATTTAACATATGATTTAAAAGCAGTTTCGCAACTCAATAGTTGCCTAAAAAGGAACATATTTCCAAATTTCCAATTTGTGCATGCCCCACACTCGTCATACAGTATGTGTGTCACTCCAAAACCGTGAAAGGATGTAAAGTCCGGGGTTTGATACCCTCATGACAGGATTTAAAGACATTACTTACCTCAAACTAGCCCGAAATGCTACTCCGCAACACGCTTGCCCCACAAATCAACTTCTGAGTGCTCTAAATCTATCAAGTTAAGATTTTTCACATCAAATTACGCTAGGGGAATGAAACTCAATCGAAAAATATCAACTTTATGCACAAAACCCGAAATTAGCCAAAACCCGACCCCCGGGACCGCATCTCGAAACTAGACAAACTTTATACCAAAATGATCCTCATCATCTCACGAGTCCGTACATATAAAGAACTATGAAATCAGAGTCCAAATGACCCCTCAAATCACCCCTAAAAGGTCTCTTAAACTCAAGCCCTAGTTTTCCCCCTTTTCTACTGATTTTCCCTAATTAAACACTATTAATTTGGTCCTTAATCACATATAATTGAGTTAATGAGTCCAAAAATCTTACCTCAATGATGAACAAACGTTTCCCTCTCCAAAAACCCTCAAAAAGATCGGAACCAGCACAAAAATGGTGAAAAGAGGGTTAAAAATCGTTAAGTCCCCTTTTTATACTTTTCTGCCCAGGCTTTCCGCACCTGCGGCCTTATTCTCGCACCTGCGATCCGCATATGCGCTCAAGTGGACCACACCTACAAAATTCATTAACCGGGCAAAATCCCGCACCTGCGGCCCGTAGATGCGACTTATCTTCCGCTTCTGCAGTTTTCCCTCCAAGGCTCAAAAACCCGTACATGCGACCTCTTGGCTGCTCCTACGGCTCGCACCTGTGGTCAAACATCCGCAGGTTCGGAAATAACAGTAGCAGCACACCAGCAGCTGTTTGTTGCACTTTTCAACTCCGAAACTTTCTGTTAGCCATCCGAAATCAATCCCGAGTCCCTCGGGACCCCAACCAAACATACCAACACATCATAAGTAATCATTCAAACTTAGTTGCACTCTCGGAACACCCAAAATAACATCAAAACACCACAAATCACACCAAATTCAAGCCTATGAACTTTGAAATTTCTAAATTCCACCAACGATGCCGAAACCATCCAAAACACCTCTGATTTACCTGAAATTTTGCACACATATCCAAAATGACATTACGAACTTGTTCCAACTTTCGAAATTCAATTCCGACCCCGAGAGCCTATTTTCCACTCTCGACCGGAAATCACCAAAAACTAATTTTGCCAATCCAAGCCTAATTCTACACCGGACATCAAAAAAATATTCCGAACACACTTCTAAGTCCCAAATCACCTAACGAAGCTATCCGAGCAATAAAATCCGCATTCCGAGATTGTTTACCAATAAGTCAACTCTCAATTGACTTTTCCAACTATAAAGCTATTTTTAGAGACTAAGTGTCTCAATTCTTACTACACCCATTCTGAACTCGAGCCAACCGACTCTAACACATCATAAACAGTATAACCAACCTATGACAAGGCAAAAATAGTAAATATAATGCAGATTCTACGGAACGACCGGTCAGGTCGTTATATTCTCCCCCTCTTAAACAAATGTTCATCCTCGAACGGGTCTAGAAACATACTTGGAGTCTCAAACAAGTGAGGATACCTGCTTTGCATCTCCCTCTCGGTCTCCCAAGTAGCCTCCTCCACTGGTTGACCTCTCCATTATACCTTCACTGAAGCTATATCCTTAGAACTCAACTTCCTGACCTGAAGATCTATAAAGGCCACTGGCTCTACCTCAAATGACATATCACCCTCGAGTTGATCTATGCTGAAGTCTAAGACACGAGACGGGTCACCAACATACTTCTGGAGCATCGAAACATGGAATACTAGATGAACACTCGATAAGCTGGGTGGCAAGGCAAGTCTATACGCCACCTCTCCGATCTTCTGAAGTACTTCAAAAGGACCAATAAACCGGGGACTCAGCTTTCCCCTCTTACCGAACCTCATAACACCCTTTATGGGTGATACTTCCAGCAGTAGCTTATCACCCTCCATGAAAGACACATCTCGGACCTTCCGGTCCGCATAACTCTTCTGTCTAGACTGCGCCGTGTGAAGTCACTCCAGAATCAACTTTACCTTCTCCAACGCATCCTGAACCAAATTTGTGCCCAATAGCCTAGCCTCACCGGGCTCGAACATACCAACCAGCGATCTACAACTCCTACTATATAAACTCTCATACGGGGCCATCTGAATACTGTACTGGTAGCTATTGTTATATGCAAACTCCGTGAGTGGAAGAAACGGATCCCACGAACCCCCAAAATCAATCACACAGGCACGCAACATGTCCTCCAAAATCTGAATAGTCTGTTCTGACTGCCCGTCGGTCAGAGGATGAAATGTTGTGCTCAACTCTACCTGAGTACCCATACCTCTCTACACAACCCTCCAAAACTGAGATGTGAATTGAGTACCTCTGTAGAAATGATAGAAACCGAAACTCCATGGAATCGGACAATCTCCCTAATGTAGATACCAGCTAATCGCTCTGATGTATAAGTAGTACTGACAGGAATGAACTGCGTGGACTTGGTCAGTCGATCCACAATGACCCAAATAGCATCAAACCCCTTCACAATCCGTGGAAGCCCAACTACAAAATCCATGGTAATCCGCTCCCACTTCCGCTCAGGAATATCTAACCTCTAAAGTAATCCTCCTGGTCTCTGGTGCTCATACTTGACTTGCTGGCAGTTGAGACACCGTGCTACATACTCAAAAATATCTCTCTTCATCCGCCTCCACCAATACTGCTGTCTCAGATCCTGATACATCTTCGCGGCACCCGGATGGATGGAATATGCGAGCTATGGGCCTCTGCTAATATCATCTCTCGAAGTCCATCCACATTGGGCACGCAAATACGGCCCTGCATCCTCATAACCCCGTCATCACCAATAGTCACATCCATGGCATCACCTTGACGGACCTTGTCCTGGAGGACTAACAAGTTCCGGTCATCATATTGACGTGCTCTAATCTGATCATAAAGAGAAGACCCGGAAGCCACACTAGTCAATACCCGCGGAGGCTCTGACAAATCCAATCTCACCAGCTGACCCGCTAAAGCCTGAACATCAAGTGCTAAAGGTCGCTCTGCTGCTGAAAGGTAGGCTAGACTCCCCAAACTCTCGGCTCTGCGACTCAGGGCATCGACCACTACATTGGCCTTCCCCGGATGATACAAAATAGTGAGGTCATAATCCTTGAGAAGCTCTAACCACCTCCTCTTATGCAAATTCAAGTCCTTCTGCTTCAACAGATACTGCAGACTACGATGGTCGGTGAAAATCTCACACTGACAAATAATGGCGCCAAATCTTTAAGGCATGAACTATGGCAGCTAACTCAAGATCGTGCACTGGATAATTCTTCTCGTGCACCTTCAACTGTCTAGACGCGTAGGCAATCACCCAACCGTCCTGCATCAATACCGCTCCCAAACCAACTCAGGAAGCATCACAGTAGACTGTATAAGAACCCGAACCAGTAGGCAAAACCAATACCGGAGTTGTGGTCAATGCTGGCTTGAGCTTCTAAAAGCTCTCCTCACACTCATCAGACCATCTGAACGGAGCATCCTTCTGGGTCAATCTGGTCATAGGTGAAGCAATAGAAGAAAACCCTTCCACAAAGCGACGGTAATATCCCGCCAAACCAAGGAAGCTCCTAATCTCTGTAGCTGAGGATTGTCTGGGCCAACTCTGCACCGCCTCAATCTTCTTCAGATCAACCTGAATACCCTCACTAGACACCACGTGCCTCAAGAAAGCCAGTGAACCAAGCCAAAACTCACACTTGGAGAATTTTGCATAAAGCTTCTCGTCCCTCAACCTCTGCAACACAACCCTCAAATGTTGAGCATGTTCCTCCTGGCTACGAGAATAAACCAGGATGTCATCAATAAACACAATGATGAAAGAATCAAGGTAAGGCTAAAACACGCTGTTCATCAAATGTATGAACGCGGCTGGGCATTGGTCAGCCCAAATGACATAACCAGAAACTTATAATGACCATATCTGGTCCCGAAAGCAGTCTTCGGAATGTCAGAATCTTGAATCTTCAACTGATGATGCCCGAACCTCAAGTTAATCTTGGAGAACACTCTAGCTCCCTGAAGCTAGTCAAACAAGTCATCAATACGGGGCAAAGGATACCTGTTCTTCACCGTAACCTTATTTTGCTGCCGATAATCAGTACACATGCGCATGGAGCGATCTTTCTTTTTCACAAACAACACCGGTGCACCCCAAGGTGACACACTAGGCCGAATGAACCCCTTATCTAGGAGTTCCTGAAGCTACTCTTTCAATTCCTTCAACTCCGCTGGTGCCATACGATAAGGTGGAGTAAAGATAGGTTGGGTGCCTGGCACCAAATCAATACCAAAATCAATGTCCCTGTTAGGTGGCATGCCTGGCAGGTCTACAGGGAAAACGTCCAGAAAATCACGGACCACAGAAACAGAATCAACAAAAGGAGTCTCACTACTAACATCCCTCACAAAGGCCAGATAAGATTCACATCCCTTCTCAACCAAACGCTAAGCTTTCAAGAAAGAAATCACTCTGCTAGGCACATACTCAACAGACCCTCTCCACTCAACTCTCGGAACTCCGGGCATAGCCAGGGTCACGGTCTTAGCATGACAGTCAAGAATAGCATGACATGGGGATAACCAATACATGCCCAGTATCACATCAAAATCAACCATGCTGAGCAACAACAAGTCTACTCAGGTCTCCATACCCCCAATAGATATCACACACTATCAGTACACATGGTCCACAACAATAGTATCGCCTACCGGAGTCGACACATGAACAGACATAATTAAAGACTCACGGGGCATATTCAGGACATGAGCAAAATATGACAAAACATAAGAGTATGTGGAATCATGGTAAAATAAAGCCAAAGCATCACTATGACAGACTGAGATAGTACTTGTAATCACCGCATCGGAAGCCATAGCATCAGGCCTAGATGGGAGTGCATAAATACGTGGTTGGCCTCCACCTGCTCCACCTCCCCCTCTAGGGCGGCCTCTAGCTACCTGACCACCACCCCTGGCTGCCTGGGTAGGTGGTGAAGTGAATGGGGCTGAAGTCGAGGGATGAACCCTCTACTGAGATGAACTACCAAGAAGAGAAGGACACTGCCTCCACCCATGTGCAAACTCTCCACACTCGAAACAACTACATGGAGCTGGGGATGGGGACTGAAGAGAACCCCTACCACCATGATAACCACTGGATGAACCACACCATGATAACCACCGGATGAACTATGCATAGAAGAACCCTGGAATGATGATGCTCTGGAGGAACTCTGAGCTGGAAGGGCACTAAAGGAAGAACGTCCCGATGAGAGTTGCGGGGACCCTACCCTGAAGGTGCGCCACTATAAGCTGGGCGAACTGGATGAGGAGGTCTAAGCGATCGACCTCTACTGTGCTGAAACTGCCCTCATGGAAGGGGACCACTGAGGCTACCCGATCCCCGAGGCCTCTTGGCCTCCCTCTCCTCTCGCTCCAGCCTGCGAACCGAATCAATATCCCGAGCAATATCAACAACCTGCTCAATTGTGCCACCTGACACCCTCTCTCTAGTCATCAAAATCTGAAGCTGATACGTGAGACCATCAATTGCATCTCGTATTGTGTAACTGACAACTCTCCCTGCTGCAACTGTTCAAACTGCCTGCGCTGCTCCTCTTTGTGGGACTGAGGAACATATTTCTCCAAAAAGATCGTGGAGAACTGCTGCCAGGTGAGGGGGTGCTGAACCAACCGGCCTCGTCCTCTCAAATGCCTCCCACCAAGTGAAAGCATCACCAATAAACTGAAATGTAGTAAACGAGACCCCACTGGTCTCCAAAATACCAGTAGTACAGAGTATCCTCTGGCACATATCTAGAAAGCCTTGGGCATCCTCACCTTTTGTGCCAGTGAAAGTCGGAGACTGAAGTCTACTGAACCTCTCCAGCCTGCGGTGCTCATCCTCGGGCATAGCTGGGACCACATAGTCCTGAATTGGAGCAACCTGCTGGGCTGGGACTGCCCCCGATGCCTGAATACCCTGTACAACCTGCTCAGGTGTCCAGGCAGCTGGAGTCTGGGTGCCTCCCCCGGCCTGAGCTGTATCGGCAGTAGTAGACATAGCAATTGCCTGAGCCAAACTGGTACACACAGTCAAGATCTAAGCTAGGGTCTCCTGAAGACCCGTAATGATAATAGGCACTGCCGGTGCCTGAGCTTGTCCCGCTGGGGCACCCTCGGCGGTAACCTGATCCTGAATAGTAGGGGGATCCACTGGTACTACCCCGGCTGCTGCACGAGCTAGTCCCCTAACTCCTCCATGGCCTCGACCCCTCGTGGGTCCAGCTGGTGTCTGGTCACCCTGATCCGTAGCGCGTGTCCTCACCATCTGTGATAGAGTGAAACAAAATGATTTTAGATTTCCAGAATCAATAGAATGGCACGACAGAATTCAAGAAAATGAAATTTTTCCTAAGAGTTCAGTAGCCTCTCGAAGATAAGTACATACGTCTCCGTACCGATCCGCAAGACTCTACTAAACCTGCTCATGACCGTTGAGTCCTATGTAACCTAGAACTCTGAAACCAACTTGTCACAACCCCAAATCATAACTGGTCGTGATGGAGCCTATCGTGGAACTAGGCTAGCCACTATCACGTAACTACACATTTCCTTTAACAAAATTCTCGAAATCATTAATAAATTCTCATAATAAGTAATAAACTTTCAAATCTTTAAGCAGCAATAATAATCTAACAGTCTAAACTACTCCCCAGAACTGGAGTCAACTGATCACGAGCATCTAAGAATAAGGATAATACTGCTAAGGATCAATATTATATGGTTTTTGCATGATTCCATAACAAATTTCTTGATTAACTCTCATTTTTATCCAAAAATCAAGTATTAAACTCACTTTTAAGTAGGAATTACTTACCTCACAATGCTAGGTCGAATCTCCCCTTTGAGAGCTCCCCAAACCGTCCAAAGACACAATAAAAGGCCTAAATTGTCTAAGTCCCGCATTTAAAACGACTTCACTGCCTCCAAGACTTTGGCACCTGCGGCTTGTGGACCGCACCTGCGGTCTCGCTTCTACGAACAAAAGTCCGCACCTGCGGAAGAGGGGAAAAAGAGCAGTGGTCGCACCTGCGTAATGGAGCTCGTGCGGCTCCGCTTGTGCTAGAAAAGGCCCGCAATTGCGCAACTTGGATAGCCTCTATAAGGCCGCACCTGTGAGGCTTCGACCACGCCTGTGGTATCGCACCTGCGGCTGGTCCTTTGCAGGTGTGGTCGCACCAGATCTGATGCACCAGCAGCTCTTTTAGAGCTTAGCTTGCCTCGTGTGATGTCCGAATGGGATCCGGGGCCCCTCGAGGCACCCTCCGAATATACCAACAAGTTCTAAATCATAATACGGACTCGATCGAGCCTTCGTAATGTCCGACACAACGCTAAATCTAAAAATCATACCCCAAAACCAACTAAATCCAACTTAAGAACTTTAAGTTCTTGTATTCGCTTTCAACATGCCGAAACATACCTATACTACTCGGAATGACACCAAATTTTGCGAGCAAGTCATAAATGACATGACAGAACTAGTCCCGGTCTTGGAATTCTGTTCGGACGTCGATAACACAAAAACACGTTCCAACCTTCAATTTTTGAACTTAAGGAATCATATTTCACTATTTGGCGCCGAAACGCTCCCGGGTCATTTGAAACCCGTTACGAACATACGCCTAAGTCCGAAATCATCATACGAACCTACTGGAGCCTTCAAATCTCAATTCCGAAGTTGTTTACTAAAAATATTGACCGGAGTCAAACATGGCCTTTAAGGCCAACCTTAAGGAACTAAGTGTGTTCTTATACCACCCCCAAACTCCTCCAAATCCTAAACTAGCCATCCCCGTAAGTTATAAATTAGTAAAAGAAAATACGGGAAGTCTCATTTAGGGGCACGGGGTTCTAGAAAACAAAATGACCGGTCAGATTGTTACATTCTCCATCTCTTAAACAAACGTTCGTCCTCGAACGGGTCTAGAATCATACTTGGAGTGCTGAATAAGTGTGGATATCTGCTTCGCATGTCCTCCTCGGACTCCCAAGTCGCCTCCTCGACTGGTTGTGCCCTCCACTGGACCTTTACGGCGGAAACCCTCTTGGACCTCAACTGGCGATCCTGCCTGTCAATGATAGCAACTGGCTCCTCCTCGTAACCCAACCTCTCATCTAGCTGTATGGTGCTGAAGTGTATCACGTGAGAGAAGTCGGAGTGGTACCTCCGGAGCATGGACACATGAAAGACTAGATGAACTCTTGATAAACTAGGAGGTAAAGCGAGCTCATAAGCAACCTCCCCAACTCGCTTCAACACCTCGAATGGACCTATAAACATTGGGCTCAGCTTGCCCTTCTTTCCAAATCTCACAATGCCCTTCATCGGCGAGACCTTCAATAGAACCTTCTTGCCGACCATAAATGACACAGCACGCACCTTTGTGATTTGCGTAACTCTTCTGTCTGGACTGTGCTGTGCGAAGCCTCTTCTGAATCAACTTTACTTTCTCCAAATCATCCTTTACTAAATTGGTGCCATATAACTTAGCCTCGCCAGGCTCAAACCACCCGATGGGATAACGACATCGCCGACCATACAAGGCCTCAAATGGATCCATATCAATGCTAGATTGATAATTGTTGTTATAAGCAAACTCGGCCAAGGGTAAAAATTGGTCCCACTGCCATCCAAAGTCAATCACACATGCTTTGAGCATATCCTTTAGTATCTGAACTGTCTGCTCTGACTGCTCATCGATCTGAGGGTGGAATGATGTGCTGAGCTCTACCCAGGTGCCTAACTCACTCTGTACTACTCTCCAGAAGTGAGAGGTGAGCTGAGGACCTCGGTCTGATATAATGGACACAGGCACACCGTGCAACCAAACTATCTCCCGAATGTAGATCTGGGCTAACCTCTCTGAAGTATAAGTAGTAGCCACTGGAATGAAATGTGCCGACTTAGTCAACCTGTCCACAATAACCCAAACCCCATCAACCTTACGCAAGGTCCGAGGCAGCCCAACTACGAAGTCCATGGTGATGCGCTCCCATTTCCAATAAAGTATAGGCATCTACTGGAGTAGGCCTCCTGGCCTCTGGTGCTCATACTTAACATGTTGGCAATTTAGACATCTGGCCACATACTCCACTATGTCTTTCTTCATCCGCCTCCACCAGTAGTGTTATCTCAAGTCACAATACATCTTCATAGCACCAGGATGAATAGAATACCGGGAGATATGTGCCTCCTCTAAAATCCTCTCCCTCAGGCCGTCAACATTAGGAACACATAAGCGACTCTGAAGTCTCAGAACACCATACTTGCCAATAGAAACCTCCTTGGCACCACCCTGTAACACTGTCTCCCGGAGAAATTCCAAGTGCGGATCATCAAATTGCCGAGCCTTGATCTCCCCCAATAATGAAGACTGAGCAACAACACGTGCAAGAACTCGGCTGGGCTCTGAAAGGTCCAACCTCACCAGGCGATTAGCCAAGGACTGAATGTCCAAAGCTAGTGGTCTCTCCTCCACTGAAATGAATGCCAAGCTACCCATACTCTCCGCCTTCCTGCTTAAGGCATCTACAACAACATTCGCTTTGCCCGGATGGTAAAGAATAGTGATGTCATAATCCTTCAGCAACTCAAGCCATCTACACTGCCTCAAATTAAGATCCCTCTACTTGAACAAGTGCTGCAAACTGCGGTGGTTTGTATAAACCTCACAAGGCACCCCATACAAGTAGTGCATACAAATCTTAAGAGCATGAACAATCGCCGCCAATTCCAAATCGTGCATAGGGTAATTCATCTCATGAACCTTCAGCTGACGTGAAGCATATGCAATAACTCGCCCCTCCTGCATCAATACACATCCCAAACCAACGCGTGAAGCGTCGCAATAAACAATATACATCCCCGAACCGGAAGGCAACACAAGAACTGGTGATGTGGTCAAGGATGTCTTGAGATTCTGGAAGCTCGCCTCACACTCATCGGACCATCGGACTGGGGCACCCTTCTGGGTCAATCTAGTCAAAGGGGCTGCAATGGATGAAAAACCCTCCATAAACCGGCGATAATAACCTGCCAGTCCGAAGAAACTCCTGATCTCTGTCGCTGAAGTAGGGCGTGGCCAACTCTGAACTACCTCAATCTTCTTAGGATCCACCTTGATACCCTCTCTGGGTACCACATGTCCCAAGAATGCCACAGAAACTTACCAGAACTCACACTTAGAGAACTTAGCGTGCAGTTTTTGTTCCCGCAAAATTTGGAGCACCTCTCTCAAATGCTGCTCGTGCTCTCCCAAGCTACGTGAGTAGATCATAATGTCATCAATGAAGACAATGACAAAAGAATCAATATAAGGCATGAACACCCTATTCTTCAAATCCATAAATGATGCGGGGTCATTAGTCAAGCCAAAGGACATCACCAGGAACTCATAATGACCATATCCCGTACGGAAGGTAGTCTTCGGAACATCCAAGTCCCGAATCTTCAGCTAATGGTACTCCGATCTCAAGTCAATCTTAGAAAACATCCAAGCACCCTGCAACTGGTCAAACAAATCATCGATACGCGGCAACGGGTACTTGTTCTTGATGGTGACTTTGTTCAACTGGCGGTAGTCAATACACATCCGCATAGTCCCATCCTTCTTCTTCAAAAATAAAACTGGAGCACTCCAAGGCGACACACTCGGTCTGATAAACCCCTTAGCTAACAACTCCTCAAGATGTTCCTTCAATTCCTTTAATTCCTTCGGAGCCAGCAATAGATATAGGTTGGGTGCCTGGAGCTAAGTCAAGGCAAAAATCAATGTCACGATCTGGTGGCATGCCCGGAAGGTCTGAAGGAAATACATCAGCACACTCTCGAACTACTGGTACTGAATCAATTGTCGGAGACTCCGCGGTGGTGTCCCGTACATAAGAAAGATAAGCCAAACAACCCTTCTTGACCATACGTCGAGCCTTCAGGAAAGAAACAACCCGACTAGCTGCACTGACTGAGGAACCTCTCCACTCCAATCTCGGCAAGTCAAGCATGGATATATAAGAGTCTTGGCATAGCAATCTAAGACAGCGTGATAAAGGGATAACCAATCCATGCCCAGGATGACCTCAAAATCAGCCATATCAAGTAGCAGGAGGTTCACTCTGGTCTCGAACCCACAGAACATAATTACAAAGGACCGATAAATCTGGTCCACAACCACAGAATCGCCCACAAGAGTAGACACATAAATAGGAGTACCCAAGGACTCGCGAGGAATATCCAGGAAATGAGCAAACAAGGTTGATACATATGAATAAGTGGATCCTGGATCAAATAATACCAAAGCATCCCTATCGCATATTGAAATAATACTTATGATCACGGCATCTGAAGCCACTGCATCTGGTCTAGCCGGGAAAGCATAGAATCTGGCTGGAGCGCCAGATGACTGACCTCCAACGGAATGGACAGGAGCTGACTGGGCTCCCCCTGTCTGGCCTCCACCTCTAGGACGACCTTTACCAGCATATCCTCCACCCGTATGTGGTTGTACCGCCGATGCTAAAACCATAGGCTGGTGACTCTGCTGCACTGCCTTGCCCCGAAGCCTGGGACAAGTCCTCTTTATGTGACCTGGATCCCCGCACTCATAACAACCTCTCGGCACCATAGTCTGCTGCCTTGATGAAGAACCCTTAATGGCCGGAGGACGATATGAACTCTCTGGAATGGCACTAAGATAAGAGCTGGAAGATCCCTTATGACCAGAATACCCGCCGGAGGAACCCTGAATATATGGTGGGCGATAGGAACTCTCCAGCATCGCGCTGATATAAGGCCTCACCGCAGCACCTCGAGGAGGTGGTGGTGGTGCTGAATATGGGGGCCTACTAGGCTGGCCCCTACCAAACTGACCTCTTCCCCTAACTGGAGCACCTATGAAATCCCCAGAAAATCAAGCTCTCTTATCTTGATGTCCCTGATCTCTGCTCCCCAATCGATAACCCTCAATCCTGTAAGCAATCTTTACTAAAAACTGATAAAGAGTCCCCATCTCCACCTCTCGGGCCATGTTGGCCCTAATACCCACGTGCAACCCATCTACAAATCTCTGCACTCTCTCTGCGTCAGTAGAGAGTATCATAAGTGCATGACGAGACAGCTCAGAAAACCTAGCCTCGTAGTCGGTCACTAACATCAGACACTGCTCCAGCTGCTCAAACTGATACCGCAGCTCTTCCCTCTCAGAGAGTGGGATATACCTATCCAGGAATAGCTGAGTGAATTGCTCCCAAGTGATGGGAGGAGAATCCGCCGGTCTACCAAGAACATAAGACTGCCACCATCTACGGGCCCTTCCCTCTAGTTGGAAAGTAGTGAAGTCAACTCCATGGGACTCCAGTATCCTCATGTTGTGCAGTCTGTCCCTGCACCTGTCAACAAAATCCTGAGCATCCTCATGACGCTCGCCTCCGAAGATATGAGGGTGCAGTCTGGTCCATCTATCTAATAGCTTCTGTGGATCGCCGTCCGCAGCTGGTGTGGGCTCAGGTGCTGCTGCTGCTACAGGCTGGGCCACAGAGACGAGCAGTGTACCCGGGGTCTGATAAGCTGCAGCTGTATCTCCTGCTGCTTGGGCAGTAGGGGTTAGTGTGTAACGACCCGGCCGGTCGTTCAGTAGAATCCGCATTATTATTATTGTTTTTGCCTTGTCATGCATTGGTTATACTGTTTATGAGGTGTTGGGGTCGGTTGGCTCGGGTTCAGAATGGTTGTAGTGAGAATTGAGACACTTAGTCTCTAAAAGTAGCTTTATAGATGGAAAGTCAACGGGGAGTTGACTTATTGGTAAACAATCTCGGAATGCAGATTTTATGGCTCGGATAGATTCGTTAGGTGATTTGGGACTTAGGAGTGTGTTCGGAATGTTTTTGCGATGTCCGGTGTAGAATTAGGCTTGAATTGGCGAAAGTTAGTTTTTGGTGATTTCCGATCGACAGTGAAAAATAGGCTATCGGGTCAGAATGGATTTCCGACAGTTGGAGCAGGTTCGTAATGTTATTTTGGATATGTGTGCAAAATTTCAGGTCAATCAGAGGTGTTTTGGATGGTTTCGGCATCGTTGGTGGAATTTAGGAATTTCAAAGTTCATAGGCTTGAATTTGATGTAATTTTGGTGTTTTGGCATTGTTTTTGGTGTTCGAGAGCTTGAATAAGTTTGAATGAGGTTATAGGGATGTGTTGGTATGTTTGGTTGGGGTCCTGAGAGGCTCGGGATTGATTTCGGATGGTGAATGGGGATTTTTGGACTTGAAATGTGCAGCATCAGCTGCTGGTGCTCTGTTACTGTCATTTCTGCACCTGCGGATATTTGACCGTAGGTGCGAGCCGTAGAAGCGGGGAGAGTGGTCGCAGGTGCGGGTTCTGAGACTCTTTGAGGAAGAACCGCAGAAGCGGGTGATTTGGCCGCAGGTGCGACACCTGGGCCGCAGGTGCGAGAATGAGGTTCGTTTAATGAAATTCCGCAGGTGCGGTGGTAGTGACCGTAGGAGCGGTCCGCATGTGCGAGAAATAGAGCCGCAGGTTCGAAAAGCCTGGGTAGAAAGTATAAAAAGAGGAATTAGCGATTTTTAGTCTGCGTTTCACCATTGTCCATACGGGTTTCGAGCTTTTAGAGGGCTTTTGAAGAGGAAAGCGATTGTTCTTCGTTGAGGTAAGGTTTTTAGACTCCATAACTCAATTAATGTGATTAAGACCTAATTAGTGGTGTTTAATTGGGAAAAATCAGTGGAAAATAGAGAATTAGGGCTTGAGATTAAGAGGCCTTCTATGGGTGATTTGAGGGGTCATTTGGACTCCGATTTCAGCGTTCTTTATATGTACAGACTCGTGAGAGGATGAGAATCATTTTGGTATAAATTTCGTTGAGTTTCGAGACGTGGGCCCGGGGGTCGGGTTTTGGCTAATTTCGGGAATTGTGCTTAAAGTTGATATTGTTTTATTGGGTTTCATCTCCCTAGCGTATTTTGATGTGATAACTCTGACTTTGATAGATTCGGAGAATTCAGGAGTCTATTCGAGGGGAAAGAGTGTTGCGGAGTAGCTTTTCGGGCTAGTTTGAGGTAAGTAATGTTTTTTAATCCTGTCCTGAGGGTATGAAACCCCGGACTTAGCATATTTTCACTGTTTTGGAGTGACACACACATTGGATGATGAGTGCGGGGCGTGCACGAATTGAGAAATTGGAAATTGGTTCCTTCTGAGGAACTATTGAGTTGCAAAACTTCTTTTAAAGTATATAATAAATAGTATTCCCATGTTTTTGATATATTTGGGCTGTAAGCCATGTTTGGGGCCTCTTGCCGATCTGTTTAAACCCCTTGGGGGCTATTTTCCGATATTCCTCACGTAGTAATTATGATTTACACTCAGTCTTCCTAGTTAAATTGTTTGACACTCAGAATTGTTGATATTATTATTCCTGAAATGGAGTTGGCGTACTCATCATTACTCCCTGAACCTCTGTGTGCAGATCCAGGTACTGGTTCTGAGCAGTAGCCATCTGAGTCTGTACGGCATCAGCAGTTGGGATTTCGAGGTAACTGTCTAGCGTCCACAGCTTCTCCATTTCCCTTTCCTCATTTAGTACTTAGTATTTTGTTCTGAGACATTGTTTTATGACATTAGCAGTATTGGTATTACTCTTAGATGCTCGTGATCTATTGACTTTAGTTCTGGGGAATGGGTATAGACTGTCAGCTTAGTTATGCTTTGTGAAAGACTTAGAAATTTTTATACTTGTTATGGAGTGTCGCTCCACCTTTTTTCCCCCTTAAAGCAGAGAGATCGAGTTTATGACATTTGTGACAACTCCTTTTGAAGGTTAAAAGGGTTAAAAGGAAGAGCCGCCACCTAACAATTTTTATGGTGTGTTAGTGCACCTAGATTAGTTAACTCATAAGACTAGTTTGCATTGCCAGAGATTGGGTAAGGTCTTGAAGTTATCCCAAGGGGAAGGTATTAGGCACCCCTCAGGATCCACAACTGTGGCTCCCGACCAAATGGTTTTTGTGAATTCGGACAATAAGCAAATACCAAGTACGGCTCAGATAAGAGGGGATTCAAACAAGTATGTAAGTTCATTAGAAATTTGAAAGAAATCAAAAGTAAATATTTGAGAAAAGACGTCCTAGGTTTAAAGTAATATGGATCACATCAATGCAATACCCGATAGGCAGAGCTACACGTGATATTAGCGCACCGGTCATCATATCCATATTCTACCCTTCCCACCCCCTGGAGGTATTTAGAGCGTGTGTTGGTCACGAAGCTTATTGCGTGCTCTTACCCGTCCCATCCTATCAGTCGTGGAGGAAGTTAGGACTACTATTCCTACAGGGTAGGTACTAGGTTGAACCCCTAGGTTTAAAGGGCAAAATTCTAAGCGACAAATAAAACAGTTAGGACTGCAAAATATAGGGCACACACAGAAGCAGATACGAGGCTCATATATCCCTCCACAAGTCAATACACATGATTATCACAACTCAAACACAAAGAGGTCTCAAATTTCAGAACCTAAGACAGGATGGCTACATGTGAATACAGTAGCAGGACAGATTAATTACTGAGTTTTAGAAGAAGTAACCTGGTCAGTTTTAAACTATGAATTCTTATCTGCAATTAGCCAAGTTATGCACAGAGAAAACAATGTCCAGTTTTACAAATGTTGATACCTAAGGCTTGCCTAAGTGTGTAGAAATACTCCAGTCGTCCTGTTTTAGCCTCAGGAAATAGTGAATAGTCAGGATGAACCTGTTTAGACTTAGTCGTGGTAGAGAAGCGGGTATTTAAACAAGTACGGATGCAAGTCCTACGAAGCATGATATCTAAATGTAGGCAGGATGTTGAGTATGCAAACCTATGCATGCTGCTTTTTTTAAAATGCACAAACGTTTTCAGTAATTGAAACTTATTTTAGCGAGATTTTCCTATCACACATCCTTTTGACTCGAAACAGTACATACAAATGTGTAATTTGTTAAGTTACTGAACCTAGCACATGATTTCTAAGTGTCCAATACAGTATGTTTTAACACAAGAATTTGGCATAGATAACATGAACATGCTGATAATTAAAGCCCTAAAGTAGCATGGTCTCTAATGCAAATATTGACATTTAATGTTATTGCTTAACCTAAACAGGATGTCTAGAGATAATTATTGTGAACATGCAGAGGCAGTAACCTTATAACAGCTGTTTTTATAGTTATTTAATTACAAACAGGATTTCCAAGTGAGGCATTTGCAAAGATGATGCAGCAATTATAACAGCCTCTTACTACGAACATGATGAGTAAGATGAGATGCTGAAATAAATAGACCTAAAGCATGGTATCTAATGCATGTATGGCAAGTATTCCTAAACATGTGACTATTGCACACATAGGTAAAATAAACCCTATAAGCATGTTCTCTACCCGTAATTATACTAAGCATGCATAACCCCTCCCATTTCACTATCCAACCCCCAGAGTTATTTTTACAATTAATTATTACATACCAGCATTGCATAAATTACACAAATGAATTAGAAAATTAAGAAGTTACACTATAGATAGCCTAACAGTAGGCCCAAGTATCCAGATCCAAACACGCCATATGCCATGACCCTTTGTAACCCAGGTGTGTCAGAGTTCCTAAGGACCTCAGAGGATCCCAGGCAGTGCTCACACCCAAGTTCCCTAGCCAGGAATGAGTAACTGTAGTGTGGAATGCCATCCTTGTGTGTCAGAGTTCAATGGGTACTCAAATGGTCCCCAAGGTAGTGTTCACACGAAGGGGGCTGAACTTAGAGACTAAGAGTAGTGAGATGTGCTTATAATTTTAAGAGAATTGAGTTGAAAAGGTTTCTGAAATTGTTTTGAAAGAAAACTTTAGAGAACAACACAGGAGCTTGTGAAAACCAATTTGAGGAGGAAAAGAAACAACTCAGAAAAGCGTACATGATTCATGAAGCAAACACAAGCAGGGAAAGGGGTTGGGGGACAAGTAGTGAGAATATAGTGGCATCCAAGTTAACATTAGAGAAGTCTTACGAGACTCAAATAGTTACAGCCATAACAAATGTATTCATGATAAGAGTTTGACAGTATTAGATTGGGGGAATCACATAGAGTCACACATCAGGTTCAGGATCATATAGCAACTAAGTATTATGAATACATGCTTGTAGTGTTAGGAGCAGGCATATTCATGATGAAAACATATAAGAAAACACTGGACATGCTAAAATAAGAGGAAGAGCAGTCACATAGATAAAACAAGTAGGCTAGTTTCATAGGAATCAGGCAGAATCATAGTGAATCCTACAAGTAAAGTAATAGACATGTTGGACTAAAGGGAAGCCACATGGACAAAGTAAACATGCCATTTGTATTATGAATCAGGAGGGGGTAAGGCAGATTCATAATGAAACATATAGTAAAAGTACTAGACATGCTGAACTGAAGGAGGAGGGAGATCACATAGACAAGTAGACATGCTAAACATAGAAAGACAAAGTAAACATGCTAATTGCAAGGCAAGCAGTAGAACCACAAGTAGAAGCATGAGATAAATAAAAGGAATCTAAATACGAAAAAGAACATGTTGTTTTGGGTACTATAAACTTAAACTAGAAACATACCAGTTTGAATACAAGATTGAATGCAAAGTGAAGAGCAGTAAAGTGAAGAACAGTAGAGCAGCAGAATGTAAAGCAACAAAATAATGGAATCACTCAGTCTTGGCTTTTAGCCGACTGAGTTGTAGGTAAACAGCAAGAGAAGGCAGTAGAGTAGGTGTGTGTGTGTGTGTGTAAAGGAGAACTCAGAACAGTGTATATTGTTCGTATATGTTTATGAAAGAGTAGTGTGTATATATAGTTTGAAAGATAGGCGTCAAATAAGGTAACAAATAACAGTTTAGCAAATTATGGAAGTGCACATCAATTATAATCACAGTAATATCAGTACTCCCTTTAATTAAGGAGTCAAAATCAAACGGTAATAGACATGTAGAAAAATAAGTCAAGATACCATAAGACTGGAATGTAACATATAAGGAAATATTTCAACATAGTATGGGTAAAAGCAAGCAATTAAGGCTAGGTTCAGAAAAATCTTAATTAAGGAAAGGTTTGTAAGAATCGATTAACAGTAAGATCAGTCACATGATAAGGCAAGAGAATAACTCATATGTCAAAAATCAGTAAGGAGCATTACCATAGGAGATCAGTAAAGGATACCAATCCCAGGGAATCAGGGATTCGAATAAAAATAACATTAGCTAAAGGAAATTAACATGGATTATATGGAATAATAGATAATAGGCAAGGGCAGGTTAAAACTAAAACCCTAATAAGCACAGTAGAGTAAAATTTCATACAATTAGGGGTCGAACATAGTATTGACTTAGGGAAATTACCACAAATTTCCATCAATAATGGAGTAAACATAAGATAGGCATAAGAAACAAACTCAGAAAGCATAACGGGGTAAAAATCACAAAAACCTATAACATATAGTCATGAATAACAGACATGCGAACAAACTAGATTAAACAAGTAAGCAAGGACAGTTCTCAGAATCCAGTGTCGAGACTAAAATTGGGGTTTTCAACATAATGAATCAGATAAAGGGGGAAACTTGAAGAAATCATTAAAACACAGTAAGAATCATAGAATGACACTAAAATAGAAGTAAAAAAATCGTTTTGAAAGGGGTTTATGAAACCCTAGTTTTTAAAATTGAAAGATCGTTTAAAGATGGAAGTTTTTCAGAAAAAACATAGAAAGAAGCTTCGTAATACTATAGATCTAAAGTAGATCTAGAATAAATCGAAAGACATAGGGTTAGGGTTTCGTGGAACCCAGAGAAGTAGGAAGAACCTCAAAGACACCGCCGGCTTAAGCCGGAGAAGGTTGTAGTTTCTTACTCAAACGGTTGGGGAGGCCGAAAAGTGGCATGGGACCATGGGAGGAAAGAGAACCGCTCCAAGTTCGCCTGAGGACCCCATGGCATCACTGGACCGGTGAGAGGTGGGTAGACAACCAGGAGATAATGAAGAACCAAGGCTTCCGGTGAGAACCAACCGGAGAAGATGGACAGACCCCATCGGAGGGGAGAAGCCAAGGAAGCTTCTAGAGAGAGCTAGAGAGTAAAAAAGAGAGATAGAGAGAGAACGAGACTTGGAAAAATGAGGGGTCGGTTGGGGTAGTGGTAGGGGTTAATTATGGTAACCAGTAATCTGGGTCGTTGATTCAAATTGATCAACAGCTCAGATTGATCACAAGGTTGGGCCGGGTAGGAATTAGATTTTGAGTTGGGTTAATTGAGTTAATTAAATCAGATGGTTTGGATCTGATTTGGGCTATGATTTAAATAAAAAATGGCTAATTGTTAAATACCCATTAAAATCAAATAAATAATTAATAAAAATAGCTAATAATTATACAAAATCAAATTAATGCTACAAAGATGAAAATTAAGGTAATTAGGTAATATAAAAAATATAAAATGACTAATTATCGAATTAAAATAGCATAAATGTATAATTAGGCTAAAATTGCAAAATTTGCGTAATTATAGCAAATTGGTTAATTTGTGAAATAATTAAATCTTAATAGGATAAAAAAAATGAAACATTGAGTCGGGAAACACTTTGAAATTATGTATAATACGATTTATGAATAATTATTGAATATAAAATACTAAATAAATAGGAAAATAAATTGATATAAAATATAAAAAATTATGGAAAAGACCAATTATTATAAAAAATGATTTTGAAGGTATATATGCAAGTTTGAAAATAATTTGAGGAAAATTGAGTATCAACAACTGCCCCTCTTTACCCGGAAAGGATGAAAGAGTTGTCGGGTAAAGATATGATGGCCAATTTTGACCGAGCGGAAATGGTATGAAAGATTCAGGTCGCACCCTGGCTTCTGAGCTGCCTACATATCCCTGATTTTACAGGAATCAGGCCGTATGTAGTTCAGGAGTCACTGGCGAAGTATACCGGTGACGTTTTATAAGGACGGACGCAAGGTGCAAAGCAAGGTGAGCAAAAATGGTTTATGGGGTAGTTAGGAGAACTGGAGCGGTCCGCTCCTGCCTGGTTGGTTGTTCCTAGCCGGATTTCCTGCAAACGAATAACAAGCATAAATTGTGCGTAATTTAAACATGATGCAGATTCCCATTGGACTATGAATGTTGTCTTTGGATGGTTGAGGATGACGTCATTAGACCATGATGTCCTGGGCCATGAGTCACTTGATGCGGGATTCGCAGGCTATGAAATTATGTTCTCGGGCCATGAGGATGGTGCCTCCGAACCATGATTCCTTTGAATAATGATATGCAAACAGATAAAATGAGATCATCAGGCCATGAATAATGAATAACATCATGCAAACATGATGTTCTCGGGCCATGAAGATGGTGCC
This sequence comes from Nicotiana undulata, assembly GCA_005239495.1. Classification (NCBI taxonomy): domain Eukaryota; kingdom Viridiplantae; phylum Streptophyta; class Magnoliopsida; order Solanales; family Solanaceae; genus Nicotiana; species Nicotiana undulata. The sequence goes on from ML280745.1 coordinate 49,553, forward strand.
TCTGAACGATGACGCCTTCGGATAGGTTGGCGATATTTCAGCCCATGAATATGCAATAGTATGATGCTAACAAGACAGAGCTTAGTCTTGCGAACTAAAGAGGCAGAGCTTAGCCCGAAAGGAAATGAAGTAGATAATGGTAGAGACAGTAGTTGCTTTGAAAAGTAAAGGGGAGGCAGTGTTTAGCCTCGGAAGGCAGAATGGTAGCCTTATGGAAGAAGTGAAGTATAGACGGAGACAGAGCTTAGTCTTGTAAGGCACAAAGGCATCCTTATGTAAGATGTAAATGTAGATAGAGGTTCGGAAGGCAGAATGGTAGCCTTATGCAATGCAGATGCATATGCAGATGGAGGTAGCGTTTAACCTCGGAAGCCAGAATGGTAGCCTTATGCAAGGAATAAAATGCGGGTGGAGACAGCGTTTAGTCTCGGAAGGCAGAATGATATCCTTATGCAATGCAGATGCAGATGGAGGTAGCGTTTAACCTCGGAAGGCAGAAAGGTAGCCTTATGCAATGCAGATGCAGATGAAGGTAGCATTTAACCTCGGAAGGCAGAATGGTACCCTTATGCAATGCAGATGCAGATGGAGGTAGCGTTTAATCTCGGAAGGCAGAAAGGTAGCCTTATGCAATATTAAAAGATATGCATGATTTTGTGCTGATAACAAATGTTTGGCATGTGCGACGAGTTTGAGGAGCATGTCTTTGAACACTGTATGTCTTTCGGGTGGATGATATGTCTTTGCGATCTTTGTGCCTACATCAAAAGAAAATTTGTATGTTCTGTAAAAAAGGGGAAGGTTAGTTCGTATCCCTGCCGGCTTTGCTTCACTTGTCTGCTCACAGATGATACTGTTTGTACTGTTGGGGTAGCGTTTGCTAAACAAGCTGTTTCAAAAATAGATATGCATGATTTTGTAAAGATATAATATAAGTATATAACCTAAAATAGTTTTTAGATGAACCGGCGACCGTGGCGCGGTTCGAGGCATTGCAACCTCTTGCTACAGAATTTTGAGGGTCCTCCTCAAAATTCTGCCCCAATTTGATAGGTGACTACTCCTAACTGCTGCTTGCTCGGCGATCGGCTGAACTTGCTTCAGAATTTTGAGGGTCCTCCTCAAAATTCTGCCCCAGTTTCCAATTATGGGGGAAAATGAAATTTTTATTGAATTGTGACCGAACCCATAGGGCTGCCTACGTATCCCCTCTTAAACGGGAATCAGGTAAGGCATAGTTCAATTTACATTGTTGAGAAAAGCATAAGGAATTACAGATAGTAGCGCTTGATTGCATCTGAATTGATTGGTTTTGGCCAAACTTCTCCGTCCATTTCTGCAAGTATAAGTGCTCCTCCTGTCAGTACTCTGTGAACCATGTACGGACCCTGCTAGATGGGAGAAAATTTCCCTTTGGCTTCGTCTTGGTGAGGAAAGATTTTCTTTAGCACCAGCTGCCTTGGTGCGAATCGTCTTGGCTTGACTTTCTAGTTGAAGGCTCTGGACATTCTGTTATGATAGAGTTGACCATGACAAATTGTGTTCATCCTCTTTCCGTCTATGAGGGCTAGTTGCTCATAATGGTTTCTTACCCATTTCGCGTCGCTGAGCTCAGCTTCTTGTATAATTCTCAGAGATGGAATCTCACTTCGGCAGGAATAACATCCTCTGTGCCGTAAACCAGCATGTAGGGGGTTGCCCCAGTTGATGTGCGGACTGTGGCGCGATATCCCAATAAGGCAAATGATAACTTCTCATGCCATTGCTTGTACCTTTCTATCATCTTCCTTAATATCCTCTTGATGTTTTTGTTAGTGGCTTCTACAGCTCCATTCATCTGAGGTCTGTAAGTTGTGGAGTTCTTGTGTTTGATCTTGAATATTTCACACATGGCTTTCATCACGTCAATGTTGAGATTAGAACCATTGTCGGTGATGATTGACTCTGGAACCCCGAACCGACAAATAACGCAGACGCGAACAAAGCCGGCCACGACTTTTTTGGTGACTGCCTTGTAGGAGGCTGCTTCGACCCATTTAGTAAAGTAATCAATGGCAACCAGGATAAACCTGTGTCCGTTGGAGGCGGCAGGTTCGATAGGTCCAATGACGTCCATGACCCAAGCGGCGAACGACCATGGTGAACTTGTTGCATTAAGCTCACTCGGAGGTACTTTTATCATATCTCCATGTATCTGACAGCGGTGGAATTTTTGGACATATTGGATGCAGTCTGTTTCCATGGTCATCTAGAAGTAACCAGCTCGGAGTATCTTTTTGGCTAGAACGAAACCGCTCATATGTGGGCCGCAGGTCCCAGCATGAATTTCCTCCAGTAGTTTTGATGCTTCGTTTGCGTCGACGCACCTTAATAACCCCAAATCAGGAGTCCTCCTATACATGATTCCTCCGTTGTGAAAGAAGTTATTAGACAATCTCCGAAGTGTGCGTTTTTGAGTGGCGTTTGCAAGCTCTGGGTATTCCCTTTTTGCCAAATATCCCTTCATGTCATGAAACCAAGGATTTTCGTCTGCTTCTTTTTCAACATGGGCATAGTAGGCCGGGTGACTGTGAATTTTCACTGGAATGGGGTCAATGAAAGTTTTGTCTGGATGCTGAATCATACATGACAAGGTAGCCAGAGCATCGGCGAACTCATTCTGGGTTCTGGGAACATGCCGGAACTCTATCTTTGTGAACCTCTTTCTCAACTCCCGAACGTGATGTAGATAGGGTAGTATCTTGGATTTTTTTGTTGCCCAATCTCCGTGTACTTGATGTACCAATAAGTCTGAGTCACCAATCACTAACAGCTCCTGGACGTTCATGTCAATAGCTATGTTGAGCCCCAAGATGCAGGCCTTATATTCAGCCATGTTGTTGGTGCAAGGAAACCTGAGTTTGGCGGATGCTGGGTAATGCTGACCTGTTTCTGATATTAAGACTGCTGACCGACTCCTTTGAAGTTTGATGCGCCATCAAAGAACATCCTCCAACCATCGTAGGATTTTGCAATGTCTTCTCCTACGAAGGATACCTCCTCATCAGGAAAATACGTTTTCAGGGGTTCATATTCTCCGTCCACAGGATTCTCAGCAAGATGGTCTGCTAATGCTTGTCCCTTGACCGCTTTTTGAGTCGCATAAATAATGTCGAACTCACTCAACAGGATTTGCCACTTTGCTAGCTTGCCAATGGGCATCGGTTTCTGAAAGATGTATTTTAATGGATCCATCCTTGATATGAGATATGTTATATAGGCACAGAAGTAGTGCCTCAGCTTCTGAGCGACCCAAGTCAAAGAGCAGCAAGTGCGTTCCAGCAAAGAATACCGGGCTTCATACGGAGTGAACTTCTTGCTGAGATAATAAATAGCTTGTTCCTTCCTTCCTGTTTCGTCATGTTGCCCCAGAACGCAACCGAAAGCTCCATATAGTACGACAAGTTAGAGTAGCAAGGGTCGGCCTGGCTCAGGTGGTACCAAGACCGGCGGTGTGGATAGATACTCCTTGATTCTGTCGAAAGCTTTTTGACAATCCTCGATCCACTTAGTTGCAGCGTCCTTCTTTAACATTTTGAAGATCGGTTCACAGATGACTGTCGACTATGCTATGAATCGGCTGATGTAATTGAGTCTTCCCAAGAAGCTCATAACATCTTTGTTGTTCTTTGGCGGCGGTAGCTCTTGAATGGCCTTGACTTTTAACGGGTCCAATTCTATTCCCCGGCGGCTCACAATAAATCCCAGCAACTTCCCAGCAGGAACCCCGAATGCACACTTTGCGGGGTTCAGCTTCAGATTATATTTTCTCAACCTGTTGAAGAACTTCCTTAAATCTTCCATATGATCAGCAGCTTTCCTTGATTTGATAATGACGTCGTCCACATACACCTCGATCTCTTTGTGAATCATGTCATGGAATATGGTAGTCATGACCCTCATGTAGGTGGCCCCTGCATTCTTTAAACCGAACGACATCATCTTGTAATAGTACACTCCCCAGGGCGTGATGAACGCTGTTTTCTCAGCATCTTCCTCATCCATCCAAATTTGATGATATCCAGCGAAGCAATCCATGAAGGACTGTAGCTCATACTTGGCGCAATTGTCAATTAGAATGTGTATGTTTGGCAAGGGGGAGTCATCTTTAGGACTGGCCCGGTTGAGATCCCGGTAGTCGACACAGACTCTGACCTTCGCGTCTTTCTTTGGCACAAGTACGATGTTGGCTAACCATGTAGGGTATTCAACCACCCGGAGAACTCTGACGTTGATCTGCTTGGTAACTTCTTCTTTGATTTTCAAACTCATGTCAGGTTTGAATTTTCTGAGCTTCTACTTTACAGGTGGACATGTCGGATTGGTCGGCAGTTTGTGAGCCACAATGGATGTACTTAAACCAGTCATGTCATCGTACGACCAGGCAAATATGTCCTCATCCCCTTAGGAACTTTGTATACTCTTTCTTTTCTGACGGTGACAAATGGATATTGATGCGTGTTTCCTTGACGTTTTCTGAATCTCCCAGGTTGACAACCTCAGTCTCATCTAAGTTGGACTTAGGTCTATTTTCAAAGCTTTCGACCTCTTTAACAATTTCGTCGGGTATATCGTCTTCGTCTGAATCAATGTCCGTTTGTTGCATCGCCTCATTGCACGTCACAGTCATCGGTTCATCAAGTTAAGTAATAGTAATGTTGTATAGATAAAGTAATGAGAGAAAACGGTAACAATAAATATCATATTCGTAATTGAAAATGCTTTGATAAATTGAATAACTTGTTTTGAACATTGAAGATCTTATTGCGGGGATTGAAAATGCAGAAAAGGGAAATTGTTTAGTAAATAAAACAGTAAATAATGCTTGTTTTTTAGCCTTGCTACCCCGAGTCTCGGCGGGCTTTGGTGGTCCTGATAGACCAGTTCTTGAGATATGCTCCCTCGCTTACTGCCTGTACGGAAGGGCCTTCCTCCCCCTCCTCCTCGAGAATAACGCAGCAATCCATATCATCATCCTCCAGGAACAAATTCCTCAATACAGTGAGTGCTTCTTCTTCGTCTGACCCATAAATAACGTCGGCTTGCTGGAAGGTCTGCTCCAGCTGCGGTATCGGTTGCTCCAATGGGTAATAAGGAACGCGCCAAGGTCGCGACTAGCTATTGAATTCTTCCCAGGTGTACTCATATCCTAGACCGAAAGTGGTACCATGTTTCTTGATCTTGATGGGTTTGGAGATTCCTTGAAGGTTCTTGCCGAGCCCTTTGCCAGGCTCGTATCCATTCCAGTTTAGTATGCTCTCGCTTTTACTATCCCATCATTTGTCCTTGTCAATGGCGTTGACTCGCTCAATATGGTGATAAGTTCCTCCATCCAGTTTTCTCTTTCCATCAATCACAGGGATAGTTTGGCGACTGTAGATAGGGTTGCTACCGTCGGCGTGGATGATTACCTCTTGGTGGTTCCACTCGAATTTCACCTGCTGATGTAGTGTCGATGCGACGCCCCCAGCAGCATGGATCCAGGGTCGCCCTAACAACAAGTTGTAAGAGGCCGGCACGTCCATTACTTGGAAGTCCACTTCGAACCAGGTTGATCCCATCTGTAGGCATAGACAAATTTCCCCCATGGTAACTCTTTGAGACCCGTCGAAGGCTTTCACGTTGATTGCTCTCTCTCTTATCTCATGTAGCCCTTTACCCAATTTCTTGAGTGTTATCAACGGACAAATGTTAAGACTGGAACCTATCGATTAAGATCCTCGTGATGAAATGATCTTTCGCATTGCACGGTGATGTGCAATGCTTTGTTATGTCCCAATCCCTCAGGTGGTAACTCGTCTTCATGAAAAGTAATTTTGTGACTTTCCAATACCTGGCCCACCATGTTGGCCATTTCTCCACTGGTGCTGTTGTTCGGCACGTATGGTTCGCTCAACACTTTTAGTAAAGCATTTCTATGCGTCTTAGAATTCTGCAGCAAAGAGAAAACAAATATCTGCGCTGGTGTCTTGTTCAGTTGATCGATGACGGAATACTCCTTAGCCTGTATTTTCCTCCAAAGATCATCGGAACCTGTTTCAATGAGGGGAGGGCGGTTGGCAACTTGCTTGCTTGACTCGGCCAGATGTTCAGGGGTATAGACTCTGGCAGTTCTCGTTTTACCCTGTGCTGCGATGGCTTTCTCAGACCTGTTTTTACCTTTCCTTCTTGCCTCGGTTGTATAATCCCAAGGGATAGCATCTGAATAGAAAGGTGGTGTGGGTGAATCTGTCATTCTCAGATGGATGAATCTGGACTATGATCGGGATGAGAGTGACTGCAGGTTTCTTTGAGTCATCTCCTTCTGTGATCAACCCAATTGACCCCTCGAGATCCCAATCATCATCTACTTCAATCATATGTGTAAGGCCCCGGAAACTTTTGCTAAGCAATATAGGATTCAAGGTGCCAGGTAGAATAATTGTAATATTTTATGTGCTTTAAATATGATGTAAATGAATTGGATGTTGTGAATAAGTGTATGAGTCATATAATAAGTGATGTGAGGTCCAAGGGGAAGCCTAAGGCTAAGCCAAATGGGAAAATTTCATAACAGGCTAAAATTCCAAAGGTATTTGCACAAGTCCACACTTTGAACGAGTATATCTATATATAGATAAGTTATTAGGTGACGAATAACCTATCAAATGAAAGATCAAGTCTAGTTTCCAACTCTTCAAACCGTTCGTCATTTGGAAATTCCTACGCAAAGTTATGATCAAATTACCAAAGGATGGAAAAATGCGATCCTGTGTCAAATCTACGATCGCATTCCTGTCGCATTTTTGACTCTGCTATCGCAGATCTGTCGCAGATTGGGCCAGTGTAGCCCAGTTTTGGGAACCTATTTCGCGATGCATTCTGCGGCCCACATTCTTGTTTTGCGGTCCATTCTGCGATCGCAGACCCTGTTCTGGAGACTTATTTTTCCTATTTTTATAACCCGACCCCATTTTCATAAATAGGTTTAAGGGCTTCATTTGGGGTCATTTTCTACTGATTTTCGAGAGAGATGAGAGCATATAGAGAGAGAAAGAAGGGGCATAACTTCATAATCATCCAAATCTTACAAGTCTTCAAGAATCAAGAAAGATAACCATAGATTGTCCTCCATCCGGGTAAGTCCTACTTCCAAAAATTCCATGCAAGAGGTTAGGGGTTCAAATATGTGGTGGGGGGGGGGTTAGAAATAGGCCATGCATGTGGGACTAAGTTGTAGTATGTAATTTTAGAGAACAAATTTGGGTAGTTCATGTTAAAATTGGTTGAGGGAAGAAGGGATTACCATTTTTAAACCTTGTAGTCTACTTCACATGTTAGGTGTTTGATGAAATTCCTAAGAGAGTTACACCATGGGTAATCTTCCTAATTATTAACCGATTTCCGCTATCTCCTTATAGATTGTTATGGCTAGAGGTGTTGGTGTATTGTATAAACTTAAGGAAAAGCTCTTTGAGGTATGTATGGCTAACTTTAACCTTTGTAGAATCCTCTTGTTGGTGTCCGAGCATACGGTATGTGTACTTTGTTTGAGAATATGTGAATTGATTGTTCTAATGTGTTGAGACGTAAGATTCTATTCTCTGATTGTCCTAGTTGATTTCCATACCACCGTGCTACTCCCTGTCCACAAATTTCTCAAATCACTTCAACTCCTCCTCAAGGCAGGCAACCGCCTTACCACTGAACTCATAGGCTATATTGCCACTTCTTACTTAGTTGAACTCATTCCTTTAAGCAGATATCTGACTTCCGTCCTTGACACCGGGCATTTAGAGATTTAGCCGCTACCTGACACTTTTCACATGGCTTCCTTCATCGCATGCTTCTCAAATGCGGCCTCAATTCAATATCATTCTCTGTAGCTCTTGAACCAGCAGATCACCACGACTTCAAACTTTCTGATGATCATCTTTCTTGAGCTGCCTTCATTAGAAATGCTCATTCAATACTTTAACCACCGCACACCACGGTCTATAACAACTGCTTCTTCAACACTGCTTCACAACACTTTAACCCAATACGGGCGAACTTAACATGTTCCATTCGATCAAACATCGGTACCGCAACACGGGTGAATACTCCACCTTGCTCGATGACACCAAGCTTCATTACTTTTATCATCCAAAACCTGACCTACTTACCGTTCATTGCCTTTCCTCTGTCGGAACTGAAATACCGAAATCTCGAAATCACACTCTGAGAAGACCTCCCTTCAATCCATTCATCACCACCGTCCTACGGGCAAGCATTCTACCGCCATATCAACATCGCGCGATAACCAATTGGAAACATCATCACTATCTGAGCATAGCCTCAAGGCTCTCGGAAATAGAACAACTGAGCTAAATTAACATAATATCCTCCTGCAGGGCGACAACAACAGTCCAATCGACTATGCATGGAAAACATCATGCACCGTATCTGTAGCCCCATTATAATTCCTCAAACTCTCGATTATGGGAAGCGCTTCGCGACGTATAAGATTGAGTAGGAAGAAACATAGGCATAAGCCTGAGAGGAATCAAATCGTACGATAAGATATCAAGAAGGGAAGTACTCCTAACAGCCCTGCAGCCTCTCGAAGATAAGTACAGACGTCTCCGTACCGATCCGCAAGACTCTACTAGACTTGCTCATGACTCGTGAGACCTACGGGAACCTAGTGCTCTGATACCATGTTGTCACGGCCCAAAATCCATAAGGTCGTGATGGCGCCGGACACCACTGTCAGGCAAGCCAATCATTTATTAATAGAAGTAAAATTCCTGTTTTAGCATTTTCGAAATCGTTACTTTTAATTTTTAATACATAACATCTAGATAGAAATCCATTTTGTAGGAAAAGCAACAGTTCATTTATGTAAAACACAACCAAAATACATTTCCCAGAACCCGGTGTCATAAGTGCATGAGCAGATTCTAAGAGTTTATACAAATACAACAAAACTTGTCCGCAATAAAAATTGGACAAGGAGTTTAAAATAAAATACAATACATAGAGGGAGACTCTGTCAGTTGTGGAACGCCTCCGGATGATGCAGCCCGTCCAAGTCAGTCACTGGGCTATGAAGGTACTTGTGCAACAAAATGCACAGCAAGTGTAGTATGAGTACGAAAACAATGTGTACTCAGTAAGTATCTTGCCTAACCTCAAAGAGGTAGTGACGAGGGGTCAAATTTGACACTTGCTATATGTCAGTCTAGTATAGTCTAAGTGAGAAGCTAAGCATGAGTATCATAATCAATTAATCAAATAATCGGAGATTAGAAACGTCAATAAATATCAACTTGTTCCACATTTTTTTCACATAAATCCTCCTTCTTTTAAACTGGCAACTCAATATACTTAGGCATTACATGTATAAATCACAGGAAAATACGCAGCATTTATCATGCGCAACATATATGCCGAGGGTTGAACGGCGCGGACCAACAATAATAAACTGTGCACTGCCGAAGGGTCGAACGGCCCGAACCATAGATGCATCTATTTTTCCCCGCTCGCAAATCGATCATGCGACGCGGTCAACATAATAAATACGGCTAGCCTGCTGGCGAATCATACCTGCGACTCAAGTGCTCATAGGTACACGTATTCACATAAAGGAATCCACATTTTTGTTCAAGAAGACATTGTTCCATAGAAGTAATAAAATTCTCCTTAATTAAACATGACGATAATATTTAGAATATATTTCTGGAAATTCATTTGTCAAATCTTAACAGTATTCGATAAGTAACCTTGCCAAGAACACCCTGATCCACGAGGAAAATCAATCCTATTTCAAAATAATTAAGAAGATATGCTCTAACCCTTTTAGGAAAATAGATTACAAATTTATTAGTATTATCAGTTTAATATCATGACAGGATCGCATATACAATACGTAAGGCATGCTAGTGGGTCCTAGACTACCCGGACATGGCATAATAGTAGCTACGCACAGACTCCCGTCACCTCGTGCGTACGTAGCCCCCGCAAATAAATTTCATATTTTTATGGAGTTCACCTAGGGGGACAATTCGCTCTCACGAAGTTAGAAAGGAGACTTACCTTGCTCCGAAATTTCCGATAACGGCTTCCAAGACCTTCCGACGACTCCACTGGATGCACAACGCCCCCAAACTATCCAAACAATGACAAACCAATGAAAATATACTCAAATATTTGATAACAATTCAAATTATACAAATTCCCAACTCCGCTTAGTGAATTGACCAAAATGCCCTCGGGCCCACGTGCCCGGATTCCGAAATTTCTCGAAGGTAAACTCTACCCATAGCCTTACTAGCTCAAATATATAATTTACTCCTAGTTTCATGCTCAACTTCGTGGCTAAAATCCACTTCTACCAAATTTCTAGGTTTCCTCCAAAACCCCATATTTTCCCAAAATTCATGTCTAATTCCATGATATAATCTTGTAATTAACTTGAAACGAGTAGGAGTAACTTACCTTAACATAGATGACGAAAATTCCTTCTTGAAGCTCCTCCAAAATCGTCCATGGCTATGAAGAAATGAAGAGAATGACCAAAATCCCGGTTTTTAAAACAACACTGCCCAGCGATCCTTCTTCGCGAACGCGGCAAGACCCTCGCGTTCGCGAAGCACAATTCCGCTTCAGCCCCAATTTCTTCTTCGCGTTCGCACCCTACCCTTCGCGTTTGCGTAGGCCATATGGCCCCCTGACCCCCAGCTCTCATTCCTTCTATACGTTTGCATAGAGAGCCCAGGCGAACCCTTGGCGTTCGCGTCTACCAGCACGCGTTCGCGAAGGCCAAATCTCCAACCCCTCAAACTTCAACCTTCGCGAACGCGTGAAGACCTCCGCGTTCCCGTTCACTACTTCGCATTCGCGAAGACCAAATCCAGCAGCCTCAAACTTTTCCTCTTCATGGACGCGGGACTCTCTTTGCGTTCGCGAAGAAGAAAACCAGATACAGCATTAGCAGCAGCTTTACATCCAAAATTGACCCGAAACCACCCCGAAACACACCTGAGGCCCCCGGGACCCCGTCCAAATCACACGACTCAGTCCCATAACATCCCTCGGACTTGCTCGAGGCTTCAAATCATATCAAACAATGGCGAAATCACGAATCACACCGAAATTCAACTTTATGAACTTGGAAATTTCCAACTTTCACACCTGATGCCGAAACCCGTCAAATCACCTCTGATTGACCTCAAATTTTGCACGCAAGTCATATTTGACATTACGGACCTGCTCCAACTTTTAGAATCGCATCCCGACCCCGATATTAAAATCTCCACTTCTGGTCGGATTCTTCAAAAACCTTCAAATTTCTATCTTTAGCCAAATGGCTTCAAAATGACCTTCGGACATCCGAATTCACTTCCGATCGCGCCCCCAACTCCAGAATCACCATACGGAGTTCCCAGACTTGGAATCCCAAACAGACATCAACATCTCTGAAATGCGCTTTAAGCCAAACTTAGGAATTTCCTTCAAAATGCTAACTTCCACATTATACGCCGAAACGCTCCCAAGTTATCCAAAACCCGATCCGGACATACGTCCATGTCCGAAATCATCATACGAACCTGCTAGAACCTTCGGATCCTGATTTCGAAGTCATTTACTCAAAATTCCAGTCTTACTCAATTTCTTCAACTTAAGTCTTCTGAAATGAGAATTTTCCTTTCAATTTAACTCTGAACTTCCTGAATTTCAACTCTGACTATACACACAAGTCAAAATACTCGAAATGAAGTTGTTCATGACTTCCAACCGCTGAACGACGCGCTAGAGCTCAAAATGACTGGTCGGGTCATTACACCAGATTAAACAAGTAAGCAAGGACAGTTCTCAGAATCCAATGTTGAGACCAAAATTGGGGTTTTCAACATAATGAATCAGATAAAGGGGGAAACTTGAAGAAATTGTTAAAACAGAGTAAGAATCATAGAATGACACTAAAATAGAAGTAAAAAAAATCGTTTTGAAAGGGGTTTATGAAACCCTAGTTTTTAAAATTGAAAGATCGTTTAAAGATGGAAGTTTTTCAGAAAAAACATAGAAAGAAGCTTCGTAATACTGTAGATCTAGAGTAGATCTAGAATAAATCGAAAGACATAGGGTTAGGGTTTCGTGGAACCCAGAGAAGTAGGAAGAACCTCAAAGATGCCGCCAGCTTAAGCCGGAGAAGGTTGTAGTTTCTTACTCAAGTGGCCGGGGAGGCCGAAAAGTGGCATAGGACCATGGGAGGCAAGAGAACCGCTCCAAGTTTGCCTGAGGAACCCTGGGCATCACTGGACCGGTGAGAGGTGGGTAGACAACCAGGAGATGATGAAGAACCAAGGCTTCCGGTGAGAACCAACCGGAGAAGATGGACAGACCCCATCGGAGGGGAGAAGCCAAGGAAGCTTCTAGAGAGATCTAGGGAGTAACAGAGAGAGATAAAGAGAGAACGGTCTTGGAAAAATGAGGGGTCGGTTGGGGTAGTGGTAGGGGTTAATTATGGTAACCAATAATCTGGGTCGTTGATTCAAATTGATCAACGACTCAGATTGATCACAGGGTTGGGCCGGGTAGGAATTAGATTTTGGGCTAGGTTAACTGGTTAATTAAATCAGGTGGGTTGGATCTGATTTGGGCTATGTTTTAAATAAAAATGGCTAATTGTTAAATACCCATTAAAATCAAATAAATAATTAATAAAAATTGCTAATAATTATACAAAATGAAATTAATGCTCTAAAGATGAAAATTAAGGTAATTACCTAATATGAAAAATATATAAAATGACTAATTATCGAATTAAAATAGCATAAATGTATAATTAGGCTAAAATTGCAAAATTTGCGTAATTATAGCAAATTAGTTAATTTGTGAAATAACTAAATCCTAATAGGATAAAAAAATGAAACATTGAGCCGGGAAACACTTTGAAATTATTTATAATACGATTTATGAATAATTATTGAATATAAAATACTAAATAAATAGGAAAATAAATTGATAAAAAATATAGAAAATTATGGAAAATACCAATTATTATAAAAAAATGATTTTGAAGGTATATGCATGTTTGAAAATAATTTGAGGAAAATTTGGTATCAACATGGAGTATTATTAATGTTTTGGGAAATATCTCCAATAGAAATGTGTAATTATGTGGTAGTAGCTAGCCTAGTTCCATGATAGGCGCCATCACGACCAGTTAGGATTTGTTTTTTTTTTTTGAACGAAATCCACTAGGCACCTACCTAGGGCTAGTTTTATTAATAATAAAAAAAAAGCAAAAAGAACCACATAGGAATAGTACAAATAAGGGGGACAATAGCACCAGTATTGTTGACTCTATGCCTTGGCTATATAATCACTCCTTTGCGCCTCACAATGCTCTAAATGGCAGCCTCATGTAGAGGATCATGTTGCAGCTGCCGGCAAAGTCTCACGAGGGCATATAATCTCATAGCCGTTTGGGTATTTACCCAAAGGCATAGGCCATGAGCAAACAACTACTGGACTAAACCTTACCTTGACTAATCCTAATGAGGCATAAAATAGCCTCACCTACTAGCATGCATGTAAAAAATACGAACTAGAGAGTACCAAATATTCTATGATCATCACTTAGTTTATAACATACTCTGTGATGATATTATAAATGACTATACTTATAAAGTGATAGAATAAAATGTTGAAAAAATTACAGTGTTGTCCCTTCTTGCTAAAATTTGCAACTTCTTCAAGTTGTAATTCTTTGTCATCTTCATCAATCCTCTTCAATACGTCTTCAAAATTCATGATTTCTTTTTTGGCCGGTTGGACCTCGTAGATGTGGATGGGGCAGCCTGTTTTTTTTTTGGCGACTCTTATTGGAAGTCACCTAACATTTGCTTCCTCAGTCACCTTGCCATCCCAACTCTTCTTCCTTGTGTGAGTCTTCATGCTCTGTCCACTGCGCATAGGTGATAAATCACCTTTTTTTGCTGCCTCTTGCCTACATTTTTGTAACATTTGCTCTTCCTCTCCATCTCCATACATGTCTCTTCTCGCATCCAATGGGTTTAGCAGGTTTTGGCTAGTGTATTGTGCCAGTAAAACATTTGCGTATTGTGACTTTGCCAGCCTTGGCTTGATGTTGCTCAACTATTTGTGTATTGCGTCTGTTCTTTGCCATATGTCCAATGCTTAAATTATGAACTGAATTCACTGAAGATTTAGCGCTTACCAGTGCATTAAGTAGCAATCTATCCTCCAAAGCAATAACTGGAGTGTTTGCATGATTTTTCTACTACCCGGAATTTGGTGTTGTTGCTTTTCGATCATCATCAGTAATAACAGCTAAATTAATCTGCTGCTACTGTCCAGGACTCGATACTACTGCTGCATTAATAGCAACTGGATTGTTCGCAATGAACTGCTGTTGCCCAGTACCAGTTAGGATTTGGGGTCGTGACACTGTGCTCCCCCTCCCGCCTGAGATGTGGCCGGGTCCGCTGGAAATAAACCAGCCTGAGTTATAGTATCCATGAACCGCATCATACGGCCCATAACCTCCTGAAATCCCGGAGCCGCCATGAAGTCCAATGGGGCAGGATCTGCTGCGGGTGCCTCACCCTGCTCCTCAGTGATAGGATCCTCTGCTGGATCTGCTAGCGGTGCAACTGGGGCAGCTCTGGGACGCCCACGTCCCCTACCTCGGGTCGGTGCCCTCCCCTGACCTCTGCCACAACCTTTAACGACGGGGGTAGCGGCCCCTTCCGGGTCCGGAACGTCGGCTGCGCGCGCCCTCACCATCTGTGAGAGAATAGAAGAGTGAGATTTAGCATACCATCAACTACACGATAAAAGATGAATAAAGAGAGATTTCCCAACACCCTATAGCCTCCCGAAGATAAATACAGACGTCTCCATACCGTTCCACAAGACTCTATTAGGATGCGCATCACTTGTGAGACCTACGTGAACCTAGCGCTCTGATACCATGTTGACACGACCCAAATCCTAATCCAAGTCGCGATGGCGCCCAACACCGTTGTCAGGCAAGCCAACACTAATTATCTAGTGAGTCTAACATGTTTTTACTAAACCTTTCCCATGTTTCAAAATGTAATTTTCTTTTTAACCACTACGCATGGAATATAACACAATAGCAGGGCAATCAGATTACGAAGACCCAAAAATAAACTTTAATTAATTATATTTCCAAAAGGATAGTCTACTAATGTGTGTGCCAGGAACTAGCGTCACAAGTCTACAAGCATCTAGTAGAGAGGAATCAAAAGAGTAAAAACTATCATACTGTCTGAGATGACATAAATAGAATAGCAAAAGAGAGACTCCAAAGTACTGCTGAACGGCATCAGGAGAAGCAGCTCACCGTGAAGCCTCAAACCGCGAGAAGTCAAGTGCGAGCTCCAGACTGATAACCAGATGCACCTGCCTCAGAACCTGTACAATTAAGTACAGAAGCGTAGCATGAGTACATAAACAACATGTATTCAGTAAGTATCCAGTCTAATCTCGAAGAAGTAGTGACGAGAGGTCGACTTGACACTTACTAGGGCCAAAATAATATGTTTTAAATATAAAGCTAAGCAAGAATGGAAAATATGAATAAGTAGTGAAGACAGGAACATCAAATTTCCTTACAAGTATCTTTATGTGTCAAATTCCCTACCGAACAGATTACAAATTTCACTTCTCAGGATATTTAACAGTTAAATAACCACGGAAATACCAAACAATTATCAAACACATAACATGTCGTAAACGTACGGCCGATCCAACGAAATAATAAATGTGCAATGTCGAAGAGTCGAACGGCCCGAACCATAGATGCATCTATTACCCCGCTCGCGAATCGTACATGCGACGCGGTCAACATAATTAGTAGAGTTACCCCGCTAGCGAATCATACATGGGATGCAGGTACTCATATACATACACACATTCAAACAGTAAATCAGGGATTTATTAGGGAATATTCTTCCAAGGAAAAACCAATAATTTAAATAGCGAAATGTAACCTTTTTAGATGTTCATTTAATAATTCGATGATGTTAGGCAATCTGAATTTATCATTAATATTTCAACTACGGCACATAAAGCATGCTTGTGGATCCTAAACTCCCCTGACATAAACATAATAGTAGCTACGCACGGACTCTCATCACTTCGTGCGTGCGTAGCCCCCACATATAGTAGCATATAATTCGTTATTTCATCTACGGGGACAATTCCCTCTTACAAGGTTAGAAAAGAGACTTACCTCGTTTCAAGCCTACTTCCCGGGTCAAGAATGCGCCTGAATCTCCAATTCGTCGCCCCAGAACTTGAAACTAGCCAAACATTATATAAATAAATCAATTTATGTTCAAAAGTCCACAATTCTCCTATTTAAATGGTTATCTCAGCCTAGTTTGCAAAATCCTAAAATGTACCCCGGGGCCCACATGTTCGAATTCCAGAAATGTTCAAGGGAAATGGTTACCCATAGCCTAAGGATCAATATTATATGGTTTTTGCATGATTCCATAAAACATTTCTTGATTAACTCTCATTTTTCTCAAAACCCTAGGTTTTACACTAAACCCATGATTTCTACTAATTTTTGTGTGTCAATCTACCCAAAACTCTAGTATTAAACTCACTTTTAATTAGGAATTACTTACCTCACAATGCTAGGTCGAATCTCCCCTTTGAGAGCTCCCCAAATCGCCCAAAGATACAATAAATGGCCTAAAATGTCTAAGTCCAGTATTTAAAATGACTTCACTGCCTCCAGGACTTTTGCACCTAGGACTAGTGGACCGCACCTGCCGTATCGCTTCTACGGACAAAAGTCCGTACCTGCGGAAGAGGGGGAAAAGGGAAGGGGTCGCACTTGCGGAACAGAGCTCGCACCTGCGGTTCCGCTTCTGCAGGAAAAGGCCCGCACCTGCGGAACTTGGACAGCCTCTCAACGGCCGCACCTGCGAGGCTTCGACCGCGCCTGCGATCTCGCACCTACGACTGGTCCTTCGCAGGTGCGGTTGCACCACATCTGATGCACCAACAGCTCTTTTAGAGCTTAGCTTTCCTCACGCGATGTCCGAATGGCATACGGGTCCCCCCGAGGCTCCGTCCAAATATACCAACAAGTTCTAAATCATAATACGGACTCGCTCGAGCCTTGGGAACGTCCGAAACAATGCTAAATCTAAGAATCATACCCCAAAACCAACTAAATCCAACTTAAGAACTTTAAGTTCTTGAATACGCTTTCAACACGCCGAAATATATCTATACTACTCGGAATGATACCAAATTTTGCGAGTAACTCATAAATGACATGACGGAACTATTCCCGATCTCGGAATTCTGTTCGGACCTCGCTGACACAAAAACACGTTCCAAACCTCAATTTTTGAACTTAAGGAATCATATATCACTATTTGGCGCTGAAACGCTCCCGGGTCATCCGAAACCTGTTTCGAACATACGTCCAAGTCCGAAACTGGTCTCGTTGTTACACTTTAGAATGGATTTCTATATGAAAGAAGTATTTGTGGTACTTTTATTGGTAGCATATTTTTCCATAATGAGGTGACACCACTTGTCCCCTTTATTCTCCACACTTGTGAGTTGTGACACATTATTGAAAGGTTTTTTGTTGCTATTTGTAAATATTTCTTTCTCATACAATAAATAGTAATAATTTCTAAATTAATTATTAGCATTTTGATTTTTCTGTAAATAATTTATATATTATAATCGCGCAAAATTAATTTATACGAAATTATTTACTAGTTTTACAAATTTATCTTAACTTAGTAGTATTGTATAATTTTCAAATATGTACATTATATTTTGAAAAACTAAAAGGTTCTATGTCCAAATGTACAATCAAAATAAGGAAGTTTGAATCTCGAAAAATAAAAAACATTATATAGGATAGAAAAAATAATAGATATTGACATAAACTACAAATTATATCGTCTAAATTTGATGTCAAAGTTTAAATTCTCAAATTAAATTGAACCGGTAACCAACGTGTAACCACCAATTGAGGCAAATTGTGAATAACTAAATTGTAGAAAAAGCTAACTATTATATTAACGATCCTGTCTTCTTAAATCGGTTCCTATCAATATAAGTTAAAAAACGAAATACTTGAAATATAATTAAATAATAGTTAAGGTTATATAATTTTGAAAAATAACATTATTTAACTAGACTTGTTGGGAATCTCGTCTTGCTAGTACTTCTGAATTGTCGAAATACTTGAAATATAATTAATAATAGGTAAAGTTATCGAATTTTTTGAAATGTAATGTTAAGTAGGATGGACATTAATAATAGGTAAGGTTATATAGTTATTGGAAAAATCACTAATTTTAATCGATAACAAAAATATACACTATTATATTATGATCCCATCTTATAAGATCGTTTGATTATTCCTATCAGTACAAGTTCTGAACTATCAAAATACTTGAAATATAGTTACTTAATAGTTAAAGTTATATAGTTATTGGAAAAATAACTAATTTAATCGATAACAAAAAAACTTATTAGATCGTTTGATCATTTCTTTCAGTACAAGTTATGAACTATCGAATTACTCGATATATAGTTAAATAATAGTTATGGTTATATAGTTATTGGAAAAATCACTAATATAATCGATAACAAAACAACTTATTAGATTGTTTGATCATTCCTATTAGTACAAGTTATGAACTATCGAAATACTTGAAATATAGTTAAATAATAGTTATGGTTATATAGTTATTGGAAAAATTAATTTAATCGATAACAAAATAACTTATTAGATCGTTTGATCATTCCTATCAGTACAAGTTATGAACTATCGAAATACTTGAAATATAGTTAAATAATTGTTATGGTTATATAGTTATTGAAAAATCACTAATTTAATCGATAACAAAATAACTTATTAAATCGTTTGATCATTCCTATCAGTGCAAGTTATGAACAATCGAAATACTTGAAATATAGTTAAATAATAGTTATTGTTATATAGTTATTGAAAAAATCACTAATTTAATCGATAACAAAATAACTTATAAGATCGTTTGATCATTCCTATCAAAACAAGTTATGAACTATCGAAATACTTGAAATATAGTTAAATAATAGTTAAGGTTATATAACGTGATGACTCAAAAGTTCATCCCTTGTTTTATAAGTCAAAACGGTGTTCCGAGGCCTTGAAAACCTTCCTTTATCTCACCTCGTTTTGCGTGCGCAGCCGGGACGTATATCTGGGAAGCTTTTATATGAAAAACTGAGAAAATGCTAATATTTGCCTATTAAAATTGAAGTTAAGTTGACTTCGGTCAACATTTTTGGTAAACGGACTCGGATCCGTGATTCGTCGCTCTCAAAGGGTCCATAGAAAAATATGGGACTTGGGCGTATGCCCGGAATCGAATTCCGAGGAATAAATTTTTGAAAGAAATTGTTTTACTGAAAATATAAGAGTTTTTGGAAATTTGATTATAATTGAAATTTATGGTATCAGGCCCGCATGTTCATTCCGGAGCCCGGTACAGGTTCAATATGGTATTTGAGTTGTGTCTGTAAAATTTTGTAAGAAACGGAGGTCGTTTGACGTGATTCGGACCCGTATTTGTGAAATTTAAAACTTTGAGAGTTTTGAGATTTTTCTTTGATTTCTATGCTAAATATGTTGTTTAAGATGTTATTGTGGCGATTTGATCGCACTAGTAAGTCCGTAGGATGTTTTTGAGGTTGTGTACATGTTTGGTATGGAGCCCCGAGAGCTCGGGTGAGTTTCAGATAGGCGTCAGAGAAAATATGGTATTATTGTTGTTGCTGGTGTCCAGGCATTTGTTCTATGCGAACGCATGGTAACCCACGCGAACGCGAAGGGTAAACGGGGAAGGGGCAGTATTTGTTCTATGCGAACGCACTAGCTGGGATGCGAACGCGGAGCTTTGGGTAGGTCGCCCTACGCGAACGCGTGTAGCCTTACGCGAACGCATAGAGTAGGAAGGGAGCTGGGGGATGGGTAGCCATAACACTATGTGAACGCGGCCTGTAGCTCGCGAACGCGTAGGCCTGAGGAATTAAGCCTATGCGAACGCGGCCTAAGGCACGCGAACGCATAGAGTACCCGTCCAGTCTTTTAAAAATAGTAGTAAAAATGGAGTTTTCTCCAAATTACATAACTCTTTCATTAAAACTCGAACTTGGGGGCGATTGTTGAAGAGGGATTCCACCACAAAACCATAGGTATGTGTTCTTAGACTCGTTTTCTTCTATTTTCATTAACACCCTTTATATTTCTAGGCCTAAATCATGTTTTTAAGGGTAGAAAATTGGGGATTAGGGTAGAGTTAAGACTTTTTGAATAATTGAAGTTTACCTCGTTTTGGGGTCGGATTCCGGAACTAATTACATATTCGGGCTTGTGGATGATTGGGTGATCGGGTTTTTGTCTGAACCTCGTGTTTTGACCAAGCGAGCCCGGGGTCAATTTTTTTACTTTTTTGGAAGAATGATAGAAAACCTATAATTAAGCGTTGGGATTGAATTACTTAGAATTTATTGATGTTATTAAGTTAATTATGTCTAGATACAAGTGAATTGGAGTCAAATTCAAAAGGGTAAGCGGTAATCGAGGCTTGAGTTTGGTCGTGGAATTCAAGGTAAGTGTTTGTGTCACGACCCGAAATTCCACCTTCAGGCCATGATGGCGTCTAACGTTGAACCTGCTAGCCAAGCCAACGTTTAATTAAGTTTACTTGTTTACAATTGAAATAACAACAATAACTAGAGCAAATATGATTAAAGAATGCGGAAGCTAAGAATTCATCAACTTAATAATAATGTTACAAAATTTCCGTACATAATCCCCCAGAACTGATGTCCCAATTACACGGACAGTCTAAGATTTCACTAAATACAATGGTCTGAAATAAGTGAATACAAGTGTCTTGGAATTTTCAGGATAAGACAGAAAAATGAGAGAAAGGATAAGAGGAGACGCCAAGGCCTGCGGACGCCTGCAGGACTACCTCAGTGTCGTCGTGGACTGAAGGATACTCCCTCGATCAGTGTCCACTGGGTCCGGCGCTGTAATCTGCACAACATAAAGAAGTGCAGGAGTAGCATCAGTACAACCGACCCCATGTACTGAGTAAGTGTCGAGCCTAACCTCGGCGAAGTAGTGACGAGGCTAGGACACGACAACAAATAACACATGTGAAATTCAATAATATAACAGGAAATAATGACAGGAAATAAGCAAGTAAATACAACAACGGGGGAACATGCTGGGGATAAAGGGAAACAACTAACTGAGACAACAGAACAAGATAGCAGTTGAAATGTATAAATAACAGCAAGAATCAACAGCTCTGAACAAGTAAATAAACAAAAACGGCACGGCATGTCCCCTCGTGCTATAACCTCACAAACACTCGGCACGGAATGTCCCCTCGTGCATAAATAATAATCACTCGGCACGGAATGTCCCCTTGTGCATATCCTCACAATCAGTCGGCACGGAATGTCCCCTCATGCATAAATAATAATCACTCGGAACGGAATGTCCCCTCATGCATAAATAATAATCACTCGGCACGGAATGTCTCCTCGTGCATAACCTCACAATCACTCGGCACGGAATGTCCCCTCGTGCATAACATATGTAAAAGCGACAATTGACAGGAAAGACAATAATAAGAAACCTCAAATGTACAGAATTAATCAACAAGTATTCTACCGTCCCGGCAAGGGACTCAACTATAACCAATCTCACTCAGAGGTATAATTTTAACAAATGATCCTCCACCGCACGAATAATCAATAACTATCTAAATCATGAAATACCCTCAATGTATCACTTCCAGAATGACAATTAAGAGCACTATATAAATCATCAAGTTCGACTCACGGGCATTCTCGACCACAACATATAGGTACCCGTCACCTCACCTATACGTTGGACATGGATTAACACATAGCAGATAAGACTCTATACCTATTCCCTCAAGCAAAGGTTAGGCCAAACACTTATCTCGGCTCCAAGAATGCAAATCAAGCCTCTAACACCGCTTTTCCTCTCGAATCCGACTCCGAAACAATCGTATCTAGACATAATCAACTCAATAATATCAATAATTATTCCACAATTCAATTCCAAAGCCTAATTATAGATTTCCCAACATTCTTCCAAAATTTCCAAAATTCGGCCCCGGGCTCGCTTGGTCAAAATACGAGGTTCGGACCAAAACCCGATCACCCATTCCCCCACGAGTCCAAATATACAATTTGTTTTGAAATCCGACCCCAAAATGAGGTCAAATTCCCAAAAAAAATCAAAAAGCCCTAACTCTACCCCAAAACCCCAATTTCTACCCTTTAATTCCATGGTTTTAGGTCTAGAATCTAATAATTATTGATGAAAATGGAAGAAAATGGAGTTAAGGTTACTTACCTATGAAGCTATGGTGGAAGAGGTGCTCCAAAATCGCCTAAGAGGGTTGGGGAAGAAGGGAGGTTGTGAAATATGGAGGAAATTCCGTAAGTGTTCTGTTTTGGTTATTAAAAGATCACTAGGCATAAATTACTTTGTGCGTTCGCAGTACATGCTTCGCGTTCGCACAGTGCTCCCTATTATACCCTCCGCGATCGCGCATGATCAGGTGCGTTCGCACTAGCCTAGCACCCCCCCCTAGCCCACTGACCTCCTTAACCCTGTGCGTTCGTGATGGGGTTAATGCGTTCGCATAGGGTCTCCTACCTGAAGCTCTGCAATCGCACCCCTGGTGCTGCGTTCGCACTGACTTAAAATCTACCCAGCCCCATCCCACACTTGTGCGAACGCACTCCCTTGAGTGCCTTTGCATAGGGTAATTACTTGGACACCAGCTACAGCACTAAAACACCAGATACTTCCTATGTTTTGCACCCCGACACCAACCCGAAACTCACCTGAGCCCTCGGGGTTCAAAACCAAATATACACACAACCTCAAAAACCTCCTACGGGCTTATTCGAGTAATCAAAACACCAAAATAAAACACTGAATTAAGCCTCAAAATCTATAGAATTTCTCAAAACTTTATAACTTTCAAATTTTTCCATTTTTAGTCTGAATCACGTCAAACTAAGTCCGTTTCTTACCAAATTTCACAGACAACACATAATAACCATATTGAATCTGTTCCGGGCTCCGGAACCATAATACGGGCCCGATAACACAAGTTTTATTTTCAAAAGCCTTTATATTTTCCAGAAAACAATTTTCTTTAAATATTCATTTCTCGGACTTAGGACCTCAGAATTCGATTCCGGGCATACGCCCAAGTCCTATATTTTCCTACGGACCCTCCGGGATCATCAAATCATGGTTTCGGGTTCGTTTACCAGTAAAACATTGACCAAAGTCAACTTTATTTAAATAATTATCATAAATTCAATGTTTTATCCATTTTCCACATAAAGGCTTCCCGACTACGCACTGGGCTGCGCACGCACATCGAGGTGAGATAAACAAAGGCTTTCCGGACCTCGAAACACATATTTAGTTAAAATTACACGGGATGACCTTTTGGGTCATCACAATCTCCACCTCTTAAACAAACGTTCGTCCTCGAATGGACATAGAAAGGTACCTGAATCGGCGATGTGACGACCCGACCGGTCGTTTTGAGCTCTAGCACGTCGTTCAGCGGTTGGAAGTCATGAACAACTTCATTTTAGGTATTATGACTTGTGCGTATTGTCGGAGTTGAAATTCGGGAAGTTCAGAGTTAAATCGGAAGGAAAATTCTCATTTCGGAAGTCTTAAGTTGAAGAAATTGATTAAGATTGGAATTGTGAGTAAACGACCTCTGAATCAGGATCTGACGGTTCTAGAGGGTTTGTATGATGATTTCGGACTTGGGCGTGTGTCCGGATTAGGTTTTGGATAACCCGGGAGCATTTCAGCGTATATTGTGGAAGTCAACATTTTTGAAGGAATTTTCTAAGTTTGGCATGAAGCGCATTCCAGTGATATTGATGTCTGTTTGGGATTCCGAGCCTGGGAATAGCTTCGTATGGTGATTCT
Organism: Nicotiana undulata; assembly: GCA_005239495.1. NCBI lineage: Eukaryota > Viridiplantae > Streptophyta > Magnoliopsida > Solanales > Solanaceae > Nicotiana > Nicotiana undulata. The sequence continues at coordinate 73,659 of ML280745.1, forward strand.
GGAGTTGGGAGCGCGATCGAAAGTGAATTCGGATGTCCGTAGGTTATTTTGAAATCGTTTGGTTAAAGATAGAAATTTGAAGTTTTTTTGAGAAATCCGACCGGAAGTGGAAATTTTGATATCAGTGTTGGAATGCGATTCCGGAAGTTGGAGCAGGTCCGTAATATCGAACATGACTTGTGTGCAAAATTTAGGGTCAATCGGGCATGATTTGATAGGTTTCGGCATCGGATGTGGAAGTTTGATATTTCGAAGTTCATAAAGTTGAATTTTAGTGGGATTCGTGATTCCCGCGTCGTTTGATGTGATTTGAAGCCTCGATCAAGTTCGTGGGATGTTATGGGACTGAGTCGTGTGATTTGGACGGGGTCCCGGGGGCCTCGGGTGTGTTTCGGGATGAGTTCGGACCATTTTTCTCTGTTTTGTTGTTGCTGTTTTCTGGTGTCACTGGTGTGCTATGCGATCGCGGTCCCAATTGTGCGATCGCGGAGAAAAAATTTGAGGGCTGGAATTTTGTCTTGTGCTCGCACTTGGAGGTATGCAATCGCACAGAAGGAAAAGTTGAGGCTGCAGGGAATTGGCATGTGAGACCGCAGGGGTTGTAGTGCGTTCGCACAAGGCTGCGTTTGGAGGCTGTGAGGCTTGGCCTGTGCGAACGCAGGAGCAGGCATGCGAACGCACAGGGGAAAACTGGGGCAGCATAGTTGGCCTATGTGATCGCAAAGCATTTCATGTGATCGCATAGGAGGTTTTTCTGGGCAGTGTTATGTTTTAAACGGGAAAATTTCATTTCTTCCCCAAATTTCATTTGGTGTGGGCGATTTTGAGGAGCTTCAAGAGGGTATTTTTGTCAAGGATCAAAAGGTAAGTTATTTCTTCACGTTTTAAGTTAAATACAAGGTTATTTCATAGATTTGAACATGAAAATTGTGGGGAAAATTGGGAAATTTAGAGAAAACCTAGAAATTTAGTAATTTTGATTTTAGCCACGAATTGAGCATGAATATTTGAGTAAATTATATATTTGAACTAGTAAAGCTATGGGTAGAGTTTATCTTCGAGAAATTTCGGAATCCGGGCACGTGGACCCGAGGGCATTTTGGTTAATTCATTGAGCGGAGTTGGAAAATTTTATAATTTGAATTTGTTACGAGTATTAGAGTGAATTTTCATTGCTTTGCTCATTATTTGGTAGTTTTGGGGCATTATGCATCCATTGAAGTTGTCAGAAGGGCCTGAGAGCCGGTTTTGGAATTTCGGAGCGAGGTAAGTCTCCTTTCTAACTTTGTGAGGGGGAATTGTCCCCATAGGTGAACTAAACGAATATATGATATTATTTGCGGGGGCTACGTATGCACGAGGTGACGGGAGTCCGTGCGTAGATACTGTTATCCATGTCCGGGTAGTCAAGGACCCACTAGCATGCCTTATTTGTTGTACTTGAGATTTTATCAATGATATTAGCCTGGTGATATTATCGAGTTAGTAATTGAATATTTAAAAAGGTCAGAGCTTACTATCCTTAATCATTTAAGAAGGGAATTTATTCTTCCTTGCGTAATTGTGTTCCAGACAGATTTGTAATATTTGAAAGCCTCGTCAAACTTGGCAGATCAATTTCAGGAAATGATTTAAATACTATCTTCATGTTCACCTAAAGAGAATTTTATCACTTTCTTGAGAAGCTGTTTTCTTGATAAAAATGCGGATTCATTATGTGAATACGTGTACCTATGAGCACCTGAGTCGCAAGTATGATTCGCGAGCAGGTTAGACTTACTATTATTATGTTGACCGCGTCGCATGGTCGATTCGCGAGCGGGGAAAATAGATGCATATGTGGTTTGAGCCGTTCGACCCTCGGCAGTGCACAATTTTATTATTGTTGGTCCGTGCCGTTCGACCCTCGGCATTTTGTTTGCGCATGATAAATACTGCATATTCCTGTGATTTATACATGCTTATTGGCCTAAGGAGTTTTGAACTGCCAAGTTAAAAATGAAGTAGAATTGATATGTTAAATGAGAAATAAGTTGATATTTCTTATTCCTGATTATTATTTAATTGCCTAGGATGATCATGCTTAGCACCTCACTTGATTATATTTAACTGACTTATAGAATGTGTCTAATTCGACTTTTCGTCACTACCTCTCTAAGGTTAGGCGGGATACTTACTGAGTACACGTTGTTTTCGTACTCATGCTACACTTGCTGTGCATTTTGTTGCACATGTACCTTCATAGCAAAGTGACTGACTTGGAGACTTAGACGAGCTGCACCATCCGGAGACGACCCGCAGCTGACAAAGTCTTCCTCATATGTATTTGTACTTTATTTTAAAAGTCCGTGTCCAATTTGTATCTCGGACAAGCTTTGCATAATTGTATAAATTCTTAGAAATTGCTTATGTACTTGTGACACCGGGTTCTGGGATGTATTTGGGATGTATTTTATTTTTTTTTGGTGTCGATTTCGAAAAATGTTGAAACATGGATTTGTTTCAACTAATTAATAATTGGCTTGCCTGAAAGTGGTATCCGGCGCCATCACGACCTCATGGATTTTGGGTCGTGACAACATGGTATCAGAGCGCTAGGATCCCTTAGGTCTCACGAGTCATGAGCAAGTCTAGATAGTCTTGCGGATCGGTACAGAGACGTCTGTACTTATCTTCGAGAGGCTACAGGGCTGTTAGGAGTACTTCCCTTCTTGATTCCTCATCGTGCGAGTTGTTTCCCCTAAGTCTTATGCCTATGTTTCTTCCTACTTAATCTTACGTGTCACGAAGCTCTTGCTATGAATCAGGAATTTGAGGAATTTAAATGATACTATGGATGTGGTGTGGGATGTTTCTCCCAGCAAAGTTGATTGAGGCTATTGTTGTTTCCCTGCGGAAGAGTAATATGTTGTTTTCAGCCTATAGCTGTGATTCTAAGAACTTTGAGGTTATGCTCAGGTTGTGATGATGTTTACGATTTGTTATCGCGCGATGTCGATATGATGGTAGAATGTTTGCCCATATGTTGGGGTGATGAATGGTTTAAAGGGAGGTCTTCTCAGGGCGTGATTTCGAGATTTCAGTATTTTAGTTCCGGCGGAGGAAAGGCATTTGGACTATGAATAGTCCGGTTTGGATTGATAAAGTAGTAAGACTTGGTGTGTTCAAGTGAGGTGGAATATTCACATGTGTTGTGATATCGTCGTCATTGATTGAATGGAATGTGTTAAGTTCGTAGGTTCCATGGTTTCTTCGGTGGAATGGGGTCAGAGTACTGTGAAGAACCATTGAAGAAGCGGTTGTCAGAGGTCGTGGTGTACTGTGGTTCAGTAGGGAATAAGCATTTCTAATGAAGGCGACTCGAGGAAGATGATCATCAGAGAGTTTTGAAGTTGTGGGGATCTGCTAGTTTGAGTGCTACAGAGGATGATATCGAATTGAGACAATAATTGGGCAGCATACGATGAAGAAAAACATGTGAGAAGTGTCAGGTGGCGGCTAAATCTTAAAATGCCAGGCATAAGGGACGAAAGTCGGGTAGTTGCTTAAAGGAATGAGTTTAACTAAAGTGGGAGAGTGGCAGCGTAGCATATGAGTTCAGTGGTAAGACAACTGCCTATCTTGAGGAAACGTTTGGAGTGATTTGAGAATTTCTGTGGACGGTGATGAGGTCCACGAGCTTAAGCTGAAGTGTTGGTTATTCGGTGGAAGGTTGGATACACCAGGGAGGAGTTGTTAGGGGTGAAGAAGGATGCATGTGGCGGTGAATTTGAAGATGTTGTAGCGCATTTAGTAGGTGCCCATGAGGAGCAGACAGACTGGTAAAGTTGGTGAATGAGAGCAGGCTTAGGATGGGATATTGATGTTGCAGAAACGGTGCATTTCAGCGTCGTTGAAAGGTGTCAGTTGGCGATTTACACAGGTGGGGTTATTTCCTGTGAGTAGGTTAGCGGTTGTGTGGTTGGCAAGTTTCTGTGAGGGATTCTAGTGGCTATTCGGTAGGAGGCAGAATGGGCGAAGGATGCTATAGAATCTGAGTATTTTAGGGAATGTTGACAGGAGAATTTAGAAGAATTTGATGGGTTGGTTGGGCAAGATCATGTTAACAAAGAAGAAAGGATCTCAGCAGGGTCTAGAGTGGTGCAAGAGTAGCTTCGGGCTAAGTGGGGAGTCCCACCACCTGCAGTTGGGTTGTAGGATTGTGTTCTCGTGGGGTTGCGGATTGTCGGTGTATTGGAAAGTTAGTACAACTAAGGGAAAGGAGTAAAATGGTGATTTTTGCATGGGATTTGATGAATGTGTGCAAAGTTGGCCCTTTGCGACTTGAGCTCAAGTCAAAGGTGCAGACCCAGCTGGTCTGGCTAAGCAGTAGTCCCTCCACCAAGTCTTGGATGTGCCAGATAGTCAAAAAGTAGCGAAGTCAACTCCATTAGACTCCACTATGCCCATGTTCCGAAGAACCTCATGACAGCTGTCCAAGTAATCCTGTGGATCCTATGACGGCGCACCAGTAAAAGTGGTAGTGAATAACTTGGTGAATCTGTCCAGTCTCCATAGAGAATCTGCTGACATAGCTGCACCCTCGGCTGCCGGTGCCACAATACCCGGCTGAGCTACTCCAGCTGTCTGAGGTGCTGGAGTCTGAAATTGAGTGGCAACCTGCTCTAGGGTATGAATAACAGGAGTTTGGGTCCCTCCCCCAGCCTGAGATCCAGCTGGTGCAGTAGGAAGAAGAACTGCCTGTGCTACGCTCTCCATGAGTCCTACCAGACGGACAAGAGCGTCCTGAAACACTGGAGTAGCTATGAACCCCTCTGGGACCTGCGCTGGTCCAACTGGGACTGCCGGAACTTGGACCTCCTCGTCAGACTCGACCTGAGGGTCCTCCACTGGGGTTGCTGCTCTAGGCTGAGCCCGGTCCCGGCCTCGGCCTCTAGCACGACCTTGTCCTCGACCCCTCGTAGGAACTGTAGCAGGAGTGTCGGGCTGCTGAGCGGAACCAAGGGAAGCACACGTCCTCGCCATCTGCGAGAGAGTAGAATGGAAACTCAATCAGTACTCAGAATTCATATCGCACGACAGAGATGAAGAAATGTGGAGTTATCCTAACTTTGCAGCCTCTGGGGGGATAAATACAGACGTCTCCGTACCGATCCCTCAGACTCTACCAAGTTGTCCGTGAGTTGTGAGACCTAAGCAACCTAGAGCTCTGATACCAACTTGTCACGACCCGAAATCCCACCCTTCAGGATGTGACTGCGCCTAACGTTGAGCCCGCTAGACAAGCCAACGTGCACAAATAATCTTTCTTTTGCAACCCAATTCAACAGTAGTAAAGAAAATACCTTTAAATATCTTAACAGAAATAACGAAATACTTCAGAATTTTTAACAACGGAATTGTAATAGAAATTCGAAAATGCAAAGTGAAATAGTAAAATACATAGCGTCGCATAAGCCCAAAACCGGGGTGTCACAACTCACGAACTGTCTAAACAGAGTGCTAAATACATAGTCCGAAAGAAATACATCATTGTCTTGAAACTGGGGAAAAAGATAAGACAATAAGGAATCCAAAGGCAGGAGAGACACCAAGGCCCACGAACGCCACCGGGTATACCTTGAAGCTCTGGGTGGACTGAAGGTGACTCTCTCAATGCGGTCCACTGGGTCCGGATGCGGGGTCTGCACAACATTAAGAAGTGCAGTGTAGCATCAGTACAACCGACCCCATGTACTGAGTAAGTGCCGAGCCTAACCTCGG
>ML280745.1:79543-108215 GCA_005239495.1 Nicotiana undulata
AACGCCAGCGGGTATACCTTGAAGCTCTGGGTGGACTGAAGGTGACTCCCTCAATGCGGTCCACTGGGTCCGGATGCGGGGTCTGCACAACATTAAGAAGTGCAGTGTAGCATCAGTACAACCGACCCCAGGTACTGAGTAAGTGCCGAGCCTAGCCTCGGCCGAAGTAGTGACGAGGATAGACTTGACAACAATCGATAACCTGTCCTATTCTACAACACATAACATGGAAAGGAGCAGGAAGTAACAGATAAGCATGGGATACGGGGGCAGATAACGGGGAAATAATTGAGATAAAGCAGTTATTTAGGCATATAGAAGTAAACTAGGAAGACAATTTAACACAATAGCTAACGAAACCAGTATAAATCCAGAAATGTAAATAATGGCACGGCATCACCCTTCGTGCTTTTACTCTCTTCCTCACAATGCAATGTACAATGTAAGGCAATATAAATCATGGCACGACATTAACCTTCGTGCTTATAATCAATGTAAATCATGGCACGACATTAACCTTCGTGCTTATAATCAATGTAAATCATGGCACGACATCACCCTTCATGCTTTACTTTCTCTCTCTCACTATGCAATGTAATCAAATATCATGGCACAACATCACCCTTGATGCTTTACACTCTTCCTCACCAAACAATGACAGATATAATGGTAAGGAATACAGCATAGTGAAAATACAGTTCAATATCACCCGGCAAGGGAAAAACATCAATCATGATCACAACAATTGCCCGGCAAGGGTCTCAGCTATAACCAATCAATTCAAATATATTCTTAACAGTTGGATTTTCAATCAAACCAATACATCATAGGTTCATCAACCAAGACTTCCAACAATAACGGCTTCCAAGTAGAGACAAGTTCATAATATAACGAACACGGAAGTAATAACAAGATTTTTGTCAAAAATAGACTCACGGGCATGCTTGACACACAATTCATAGGTACTCGTCACCTTACCTATGCATTGAACATGATAAACACTTAGCACATAGCATACAATACCTATTCCCTCACCAAAGTTAGGCAAGACACTTACCTCAGGTCCAAAATAGAGCAATCAACCCTCTAACACCGCCTTTCCTTTTGAATTCAACTCCGGAACAACAATATCTAGGCATAATTAACTTAAGTATATCAATAATAACTCAATAACACAATCCCATAGCCTAAATACACAATTCCTATCATTCTTCCAAAATTCGACCCCGGGCCTGCGTGGTCCAAACACGAGGCTTGTATGAAAACCCGATCACCCATACCCCCACAAGTTAGAACATATAATTTGTTTTGAAATCCGACCCAAATTGGGGTTGAATTACCCAAAATTCCCAAAAACCTAACTCTACCCAAAAAACCCTAATTTCTACTTTGATTTTAGGATTTTAGGCCTAGATTCTAGTGTTTATGGAAGAAAAGTGGGAGAAAGTGGTGTTAGAATCGATTACCTCTGAGATTGTAGTGATGGACTCTCCAAAAATGGCTAAGGGGCTATGGAGAAGAAGATGAGGGTGAAAATTATGAAAAATCCCGTAATGACATTCTATTTTTGACTTAAAGAATTAACTGGGCGATTTTGTTCATCGCGATCGCAACTCCTCTTCTGCGATCGCGGAGAGTCTGGTCCTAACTCACTGCGATCGCAGAAGAGGAGTTGTGATCGCGGAATAGAGCTTAGTTGACCCTATGTGATCACAGGAATCAGTGATATGCGATCGCGGAACACTAGGACATCACACTATGCGATCGCGGGTCGAAGGGATGCGATCGCGGAAGGGACCTGGACAGACATCTGCGATTGCGGATCAAAGGCTGCGATCGCAGAGAAGAAAACACCAGACACCAGAAAATGAGCCAAAACACCAGATTTGTTTCCCTTTTCACACCCCGTTAGCTACCCGAAACTCACCCGAGCCCTCGGGGCTCAAAACCAAAAACACACACGACTCCCAAACCATCCTACGGACTTATTCCAGCATTTAAATCACCAAAACATCATCAAAGTCATCGAATTAAACCTCAAAACTCTTAGAATTTTTCTCAAAACTTCATAAAGCTTAATTTTTCCAATTTTGATCCGAATCACGTCATTTCATGTCCGTTTTAAACCAAATTTCACAGGTAAGTCACATAACATATAATAAACATGTTCCGGGCTCCGGAACCATAATACGGTCCCGGTAACACGGTTTTCACATCAAAGTTCATTTTCAAAAACCTTTATTATTTTCAGAAAACATTTTTCTTTAAAAATTTATTTCTCGGGCTTGGGACCTCGGAATTCGATTCCGGGCATATGTCCAAGTCCCATATTTTCCTATGGACCCTCCGAGACCGTCAAATCACGGGTCCGTGTACGTTTACTAAAATTGTTGACCAAAGTCAACTTTATTCATTTAATTGTTACAAAAATTCAATTTTCATCAAATTTTCACATAGAAGCTTCCCGGCTACATGCCCGGGCTGCGCACGCATATCGAGGTGAGATTAATGGAGGCTTTCGGAACCTCGGAACACAGATTTAGCTGAATTTACTCAGGATGACCTTTTGGGTCATCACAATCTTCATGTTCACCTAAAGAGAATTTTATCACTTTCTTGAGAAGATGTTTTCTTGATAAAAATGCGGATTTATTATGTGAATACGTGTACCTATGAGCACCTGAGTCGCACGTATGATTCGCGAGCAGGTTAGCCTTACTATTATTATGTTGACTGCGTTGCATGATCGATTCACGAGCGAGGAAAATAGATGCATCTATGGTTCGAGTCGTTCGACCCTCGGCAGTGCACAATTTTATTATTGTTGGTCTGCGCCGTTCGACCCTCGGCATTTTGTTTGCGCATGATAAATACTGCATATTCCTGTGATTTATACATGCTTATTGGCCTAAGGATTTTACAATTACCAAGTTAAAAATGAAGTAGAAGTGATGTGTTAAATGAGGAATAAGTTGGTATTTCTTATTCCTGATTATTATTTAATTGCCTAGCATGATCATGCTTAGCACCTCGCTTGATTGTATTTAACTGACTTATAGCAAGTGTCTAATTCGACCTCTCGTCACTAGCTCTAAGGTTAGGCGGGATACTTACTGAGTACACATTTTTTTCGTACTCATGCTACACTTGTTGTGCATTTTGTTGCACAGGTACCTTCATAGCAAAGTGGCTGACTTGGAAACTAAGACGAGCTGCACATCCGGAGACGACCCGTAGCCAACAGGGTCTTCCTCATATGTATTTGTACTTTAATTTAAAAGTCCTTGTCCAATTTGTATCTCGGACAAGCTTTGTATAATTGTATATTAGAAATTGCTCATGTACTTGTGACACCCGATTCTGGGATGTATTTGGGATGTATTTTATTAAAAAATGGAAAATAGACTGTTGTTTTTTACTTAATGGATTTCATCTAGTTATTATGTATTAAAGTGAAAGGTATCGATTTCGAAAATTGTTGAAACAGGGATTTATTTCAACTAATTAATAATTGGCTTGCCTGACAGTGGTGTCCGGCGCCATCACGACCTCATGGATTTTGGGTCCTGACAGGCAAAAATATGGGGATATCGGCTCCGCATATCGGACTCGGACTCCAGGTAGCTGCCTCAACAGGATGACCTCTCCACTGAACACGAACCGAAGGGTAACTCTTTGATCTCAACTAACGAACCTGTCGAGCTAATATGGCTACCGGCTCCTCCTCATAAGACAAATCCTTGTCAACCTAGACACCACTGAAGTCGAGCACATGAGATGGGTCGGAAATATACCTCCGAAGCATGGATACATGAAACACCGGATGCACGACTGATAAACTCGGTGGCAACGCAAGTCTGTAGGCCACCTCTCCTACCTTATCCAGAATCTCAAATGGACCAATGTACCTAGGGCTCAACTTGCCTTTATTTTCGAACCTCATCACGCCCTTCATGGGCGACACCCGAAGAAATACCTGGTCTCCTATCATAAATGCCAAATCTCGAACTCTGCGATCCGCATAACTCTTCTGCCTGGACTGAGCTGTACGAAATCTATCCTGAATGATCTTCACCTTGTCCAAGGCATCCTGGACTAACTCAGAACCCAACAATCTAGCCTCTCCTGGATCGAACCACCCAACTGGCGACCGACACCGCCTACCATACAACGCCTCATATGGAGCCATCTGAATGCTCGACTGATAGCTGTTATTGTAGGCAAACTCAACTAAAGGCAAAAATTGGTCCCATGAACCTCCAAAATCAATGACACACGCTCGTAACATATCCTCCAAGATCTGAATATTACGCTCGGACTGTCCGTCCGTCTGAGGATGAAACGTTATGCTCAAAACAATACGTCTGCCCAACTCACCCTGAAATACTCTCCAGAAATTGGAGGTAAACTGAGTACCTCGGTCTGATATAATGGACACGGGCACACCATGTAATCGAACAATCTCTCTTATATAGATCTTTGCCAACTTCTTTGAAGAAAACGAAACTAATATAGGAATGAAGTGTGCTGACTTGGTCAGCCTATCCACAATGACCCACACCGCGTCAAACATCCTCTGAGTCCACAGGAGTCCAACTACGAAATCCATGGTGATACGCTCCCACTTCCACTCGGGAAGCTCAATCTGCTGCATCAAACCACCAGGGTCTCTAGTGCTCATACTTAACCTGCTGACAGTTCAAGCACCGAGCTACATAGGCTACAATATCCTTCTTCATCCTCCGCCACCAATAATGCTGCTGCAAGTTCTGGTAAATCTTTGCGGCGCCCGGATGAATGGAATATCGGGAACTATGGGCCTCCTGCAATATCAACTCAAGAATACCATCAACATCAGGCATACAAATACAGTCCTGCATCCTCAGAACTCCCTCATCATCAACTGTGACCTGCTTGGCACCTCCGTACCGGACTGTATCTCTAAGAACACATAAATGACGATCATCATATTACTGGCCCGAATACGATCATACAATGAGGAACGGGCCACAGTATGGGCCAAAACACTGCCAGTCTCAAAAACCTCCAATCTCATAAACCGGTTGGGCAAGGCCTGAACATCCAAAGTAAGTGGTCGCTCTACAACTGATAGATAAGCAAGACTACCCATACTTGCTGACTTCCGGCTCAAAGCATCGGCCACCACATTGGCCTTTCCCGGATGATATAATGTTGTAGTCTTTCAACAACTAACCATTTCCTCTGCCTCATATTCAACTCTTTCTGCTTGAACAGGTACTGCAAACTCTTATGATCTGTGGACACCTCACAGGACACACCATACAGATAATGCCTCCAGATCTTCAACGCATGAACAATAGTTGCTAACTCCAAATCGTGAGCTGGATAGTTCTTCTCATGAACCTTCAACTGATGTGAAGCATAAGCTATAACCTTGCCATCCCATATCAACACTGCACCAAGTCCAACCCGTGAAGCATCACAATACACGGTATAAGTCTTAAACTTGTAGGCAAAACTAACACCGGTGTCGTGGTCGAGGCTGTCTTGAGCTTCTGAAATCTAGCCTCACACTCAACAGACCACCTGAACTGGGCACCCTTCTAAGTCAACCTGGTCATCGGGGCTGCTTTAGATGAAAAGCCTTCCACAAAGCGGCGATAATAACCTGCTAAGCCAAAAACTCTGAATCTCTGTAGCTGAAAGGGGTCTAGGCCAATCTCTGACTGCTGAAATCTTCTGTGGATCCACCCGAATACCCTCTACTGACACAACATGGACCAGAAATGCCACCAAACTCAATCAGAACTCACACTTAGAAAATTTGGCATACAACTGACTATCCCTCAGAGTCTGGAGGACGACTCGAAGATGCTGCTCATGCTCCTCTCGGCTACGAGAGTATATCAATATATCATCAATGAAAACAATAACGAACGAGTCAAAATAGGGCTTGAACACTCGGTTCATCAACTCCATAAAAGCAACGGGGGCATTTGTCAACCCAAATGACATCTCCAAGAACTCATAATGCCCATACCGAGTGTGAAAGGTTGTCTTAGGGACATCAGACGCCCTAATCCTCTGATGGTAACCAGATCTCAAGTCTATCTGGAAAACACCGTGGCACCCAGAAGTTGGTCAAATAGATCATCAATCCTCGGCAAAGGATACTTATTATTGATAGTAACCTTGTTCAACTGCCGGTAGTCAATACACATCTTCATCGAGCCGTCCTTCTTCTTGACAAACAACACTGGGCACACCAAGGAGAAACACTAGGCCTAATGAAGCCTTTATCCAACAAATCCTGCAACTGATCCTTTAACTCCTTTAGCTCTGGCGGGGCCATACGAAACGGCGGAGTAGAAATGGGCTGAGTGCTCGGAGCTAACTCAATGCAAAAATCAATATCCCTGTCAGGCGGCATACCTGATAAGTCAGCAGGGAATACCTCTTGAAACTCACGAACCACGGGCACAGACTCCATAGGAGGAACTTCTGAACTAGAATAACGAACATACGCCAAATAGGCCAAACAACCCTTCTCGACCATGCGCCGAGCCTTCATATATGAAATAACTCTACCGGAAGAATGACTAGGAGTCCCTCTCCACTCCAAACGTGGTACTCCTGGTCGGGCCAAGGTCACTGTCTTGGCATGACAGTCCAGAATAGCATGATAGGGAGATAGCCAACCCATCCCCAAAATAACATCAAAGTCAACCATATCAAGGAGCAAAAGATCTACCTGAGTCTCCAGACCACCAATAACCACTAAGCATGAACGGTAGACTCGATCTACCATAATAGAATAACCCACCGGTGTAGACACATATATAGAAGTACTCAGGAAATCACGGGACATACTCAGATAAGGGGCGAAATATGAAGACACATAGGAGAAAGTAGACCCCGGATCAAATAAAACCAAAGCATCTCGGCTGCAAACTGAAACCGTACCTTTAATAACTACATCAGAGGCCTCAACCTCAGGCCTGGCAGGAATAGCATAGCATCGGGGCGGAGCCCCTCCAACCTGAACATCTCTGGGTCGACCTACTGCGGGCTGACCTCTACCTCTCGTGGCCTGTCCTCCCCCTCTGGCACCACGACCACCACCCCTAGCTGGCTGAGGGGGCGGGGGTTCACCTGATGCGAGAACCATGGCACGGGAACCCTGATACTGAGGACCACCAAAACTTCGAGGGAAAAACCTAGAAATATGCTCTGTACCACCGCAAGTGAAGCAAGACCTCGGCTGCTGAGAATACTGACCCTGGAACTGTCCCTAACGACCAGAATGACCACGCTGAAAGCTTTGAATCGGCGGTGCACTAATGGGAGCTTATGGTGCACTGCGGGATACCTGAAGTGCTGACTGGTAAGGCCTAGGAGGATGCCCTCTGCCAAAGGAATCTCTGCCTCCAGATGAGGCACCACTGAACCGGCCGAAATGACGAGGTCTCTTGTCAGACCCCTGACCACCGCCCTGTGATAAGACCATCTCAATACGCCTAGCCACATTAGCCGCATCAAAGAGATATCAGTACCTGTCTCCCTAACCATCTGAAGTCTGATAGGCTAAGCTAGACCCTCGATAAACCTCATCACCCTCTCACGGTCAGTGGGGAGTATCATGATAGCATGTCGGGCCAGAGTGATGAACCTGGTCTCATACTGTGTAACAGTCATAGATCCCTGATGGAGACGCTCAAACTGCCTCCGAAGATCCTCCCTCTGAGTAACTAGAAGAAACTTCCCCAAGAACAACTCGGAGAACTGAGCCCAAGTCAAAGGTGCAGACCCAGCTGGTCTGGTCAAGCAATAGTCTCTCCACCAAGTCTTGGCGATACCGGAAAGACGAAAAGTAGCAAAATCTACCAGATTGGTCTCCACAATGCCCATGTTCCGAAGAACCTCATAACAACTGTCCAAGTAATCCTGGGGATCCTCTGATGGTGCGCCAGTAAAAGTAGTAGGAAATAGCTTGGTGAACCGATCCAATCTCCATAGGGCATCAGCAGACATGGCAGCTTCCTCGACTGCCGGTGCTACAATACCCGGCTGAGCTACTCCGACTGTCTAAGGTGTCGAAGTCTAGAACTGAGGAGCTAGCTGCTTTGGTGTGCGAGTAGCAGGAGTCTGGGGCCCTCCCACGGCCTGAGAGACGGCTGGTGCAATAGGAAGAAGACCGGCATGAACCACGCTCCCCATAAGTCCCACTAAGAGGACTAGAGCCTCCTGAAAAACTGCGGTGGCAATGAACCCCTCTGGGACCTGGGCTGGTCCAACTGGAACCATCTGAGTAGGAACCTCACCGGAAAAGTCTACATGTGGGTCCTCTGGATGCTGCTCTAGGCTGAGCCCTGCCCCTACCGCGGCCTCGTAGGAGCTACAACAGGAGGATCGGGCTGCTGATCGGTAGATGAGGAAGCACACGTTCTCGCCATCTACGAGAGAATAGAATAGAAACTCAATTAGCATTAAGAATTCAAATCGCACGACAAAGAAGAAGAAAAAGTGAAGTTATTCCTAACTTTGCAGCCTCTAGGGATAAGTAGAGACGTCTCCGTACCGATCCCTCACACTCTACCAAGTTTGTCCGTGAATTATGAGACCTAAGCAACCTAGAGCTCTGATACCAACTTGTCACGACCCGAAATCCCACCTTCAGGCCGTGATGGCGTCTAACGTTGAACCCGCTAGACAAGCCACTGTTTAATTAAGTTTACTTGTTTACAATTGAAATAACAACAATATCTAGAGAAAATATGATTAAAGAATGAGGAAGCTAAGAATTCATCAACTTAATATAATAATGTTACGAAATTTCTGTACATAATCCCCCAGAACCGGTGTCACAATTACATGGACAGTCTAAGATTTCACTAAATACAACGGTCTGAAATAAGTAAATACAATTGTCTTGGAATATTCAGGATAAGACAGAAAAATGAGAGAAAGGATAAGAGGAGACGCCAAGGCCTGCGGACACTTGCAGGACTACCTCAGTGTCGTCGTGGACTGAAGGATAGTCCCTCGCTCAATGTCCACTGGGTCCGGCGCTGTAATCTGCACAACATAAAGAAGTGCAGGAGTAGCATCAGTACAACCGACCCCATGTACTGAGTAAGTGCCGAGCCTAACCTCGGCGAAGTAGTGACGAGGCTAGGACACGACAACAAATAACACCTGTGCAATTTAATAATATAACAGGAAATGATGACAGGAAATAAGCAAGTAAATACAACAACGGGGGAACATGCTGGGGATAAAGGGCAACAACTACCTGAGACAACAGAACAAGATAGCAGTTGAAATGTATAAATAACAGCAGGAATCAACAGCTCTGAACAAGTAAATAAACATAAACGGCACGCATGTCCCCTCGTGCTAGAACCTCACAAACACTCGGCACGGAATGTCCCCCGGTGCATAAATAATAATCACTCGGCACGGAATGTCCCCTCGTGCATAAATAATAATCACTCCGCACGGAATGTCCCTTCGTGCATAAATAATAATCACTCCGCACGGAATGTCCCCTCGTGCATAACCTCACAATCACTCGGCACGGAATGTCCCCTCGTGCATAACATATGTAAAAGCGACAATTGACAAGAAAGACAATAATAAGAAACCTCAAATGTACAAATTTAATCAACAAGTATTCTACCGTCCCGGCAAGGGACTCAGCTATAACCAATCTCACTCAGAGGTATAATTTTAACAAATGATCCTCCACCGGACGAATAATCAATAACGATCTACATCATGAAATACCCTCAACATATCACTTCCAGAATGACAATTAATTTATTACATAGAGAATATCAAAGAACACTGTATAAATCATCAAGTTCGACTCACGGGCATGCTCGACCACAACATATAGGTACTCGTCACCTCACCTGTACGTTGGACATGGATTAACACATAGTAGATAAGACTCTATACCTATTCCCTCAAGCTAAGGTTAGGCCAAACACTTACCTCGGCTCCAAGAATGAAAATCAAGCCTCTAACACCGCTTTTCCTCTCGAATCCGACTCCAAAACAATCGTATCAAGAAATAATCAACTCAATAATATCAATAATTATTCCACAATTCAATTTCAAAGCCTAATTATAGATTTTCCAACATTCTTCCAAAATTTCCAAAATTCGACCCCGGGCCTGCTTGGTCAAAATACGAGGTTCGGACCAAAATCCGATCACCCATTCCCCCACGAGCCCTAATATACAATTTTCTTTTGAAATCCGACCCCAAAATGAGGTCTAATTGCCAAAGAAATTCAAAAAGCCCTAACTCTACCCAAAACCCCAATTTCTACCCTTTAATTCCATGTTTTTAGGCCTAGAATCTAATAATTATTGATGAAAATGGAAGAAAATGGAGTTAAGGTTACTTACCTATGAAGCTATGGTGGAAGAGGTGCTCCAAAATTGCCTAAGAGGGTTGGGGAAGAAGGGAGGTTGTGAAATATGGAGGAAATCACGTAAGTGTTCTGGGCCTCGGAACATAGATTTAGTTAAAATTACCTGGGATGACCTTTTGGGTCATCACAGTTTGGCTTAACCTTAGCTTGAGGGAATAGTTGTTGTGTCCTATTTTCTATGTATTATTATCATGTTCAACGTATAGGTTAGGTGACGAGTACCTATACGCTGGTGTCAGGCATGCCCGTGAGTCGAATATTGTGATTTATGTGGTTTTTCGTTAAGTATTACTTGAGTTTCACTTTGTAGTTATACTTAGTGGTGGAAATTCTTGATATTATTCAGTGTTGAGTATTGTTTTCAGTTGAGAAACTTTATGTGAGGTTATGTACTAAGTGAGATTGGTTATAGTTGTTTTCCTTGCTGGGATGGTATCGACTCTACTGTTGCTTCCCTTGTCGGGACGTTATGGTCTTATTATCGTTGTTCATATTGTTGATTTTCCTTGCCGGATTGATTTTATTGATATTGTTGGGTGAGGAAGAGTGTAAATCACGAAAGATGATGCCGTGTATGATATTGTGAGAGAGTGTAAAAGCACGAAGGGTGATGTCGTGCCATATTATGATATTGAAAGCACGAAGGGTGATGCCGTGCCGTTTCTATTGATCTATTATGAGGATGAGAGTAAAAGCACAAAGGGTGATGTCGTGCATTCATATTTACTATTTGGTGAGGATGAGAGTAAAAGCACGAAGGATGATGTCGTGCATTGTTTTCTTTTTGTTGCTATTTTCTACTGTTTAAGTTGATATTTGAATTGTTTTCTTATTTCATTACTTCCATTATTTGGTATTTCTTCCCCTCAGCATGTTTCCCCTTTTATTTGTACTTAGATTCTTATTCCTTGTTGTTATTATTTCCTCCGTATATTATTAAACTGCACAGGTTGATTTGGTTGTCATGTCCTAGCCTCGTCACTACTTCGCCGAGGTTAGGCTTGACACTTACTCAGTACATGGGGTCGATTGTACTGATGCTACACTCTGCACATTTTTGTTGTGCAGATCCCAGTACAGGACCCTACGGGCCCTAGAGTGAGGAGGCTGCCTTCAGTCCATTTGGAGATTCCGAGATAGTCCTGCAGGCGTCCGCAGGCCTTGGCGTCCCCTCCTACATCCTTTATATTCTGTTCTTCTTATTTCGAGACAGGTGTATTTATTTTGTTCAGACCTTTATATGTATTATTTATAGACAGTCCGTGAAGTTGTGACACCAAAATTCTTGGTTTGGTATTGTAAATTTCGTAACGACATTTAATTAAGTTGTTAGACTTGGTGTATTTCGTACTTTCTTGATTATTAATTCTATATATTGTCCGTTAACTATTAAAAATAGAAGAATAAGGTAAATTAAACATTAACGTTGGCTTGCCTAGGGGGTTCAATGTTAGGCGCCATCACGGTCCCGACGGTGGGAAATTTGGGTAAACGAACCCGGACCCGTGATTTAACATTCCAGGAGGGTTCGTAGGAAAATATGGGACCTAGGCGTATGCCCGGAATCAAATTCCGAGGTCCCAAGCCCCAGGAATGAATTTTTGAAAGAAATTATTTTACTGAAAATATAAGAGTTTTTGGAAAATTGATTATAATTGAAATTTATGGTATCGGGCCTGCATGTCCGTTCCGGAGCCCGGTACAGGTTCAATATGGTATTTGAGTTGTGTCTGTAAAATTTGGTAAGAAACGGAGGTCGTTTCACGTGATTCATACCCATATTTATGAAATTTGAAAGTTTGAGAGTTTTGAGATAATTCTTTGATTTCTATGCTAAATTCATTGTTTAACATGTTATTTTGGCGTATTGATCGCACGAGTAAGTCCGTAGGATGTTTTTGAGGTTGTGTACATGTTTGATTTGGAGCTCCGTGAGCTCGGGTAAGTTTCGGATAGGCGTTAGATTGCTTTTGGACTTAGAAATTTTGGTGTTATTGTTGTTGCTGGTGTCCAGGCATTTGTTTTATGAGAACGCGTGGTAACCCACATGAATGCGAAGGGTAAACGGGGAAGGGGCAGGATTTGTTCTGTGTGAACGCACTAGTTGGGACGCGAACGCGGAGCTTTGGGTAGGTTGCTCTACGCGAATGCGCCCAGCCTAACGCGAATGCATAGAGTAGGAAGGGAGCTGGGGGATGGGTAGCCATATTAATGTGCGAACGCGGCCTGTGGCTGGCGAAGGCATAGGCCTGGGGAATTAAGCCTATGCGAACGCGGCCTAAGGCACGCGAACGCATAGAGTACCTGTCCAGTCTTTTTAAAAACAGTAGCAAAAACGGGGTTTTCTCCAAATTTCATAACTCTTTCATTAAAACTCGAACTTGGGTGATTATTGGCGAGGTATTCCACCACAAAACCATATGTATGTGTTCTTAGACTCGTTTTATTCAATTTTCATTAACACTCATTAGATATCTAGGCCTAAATCATGTTCTTAAGGGTAGAAAATTGGGGATTTGGGGTAGAGTTAGGGCGTTTTGAATAATTGGAATTTAGACCTCGTTTTGGGGTCAGATTCTGGAACTAATTACATATTCGGGCTCGTGGGTGAATGGGTGATCGGGTTTTGGTCCGAACCTCGTGTTTTGACCAAGCAGGCCCGGGGTCGATTTTTGACTTTTTTGGAAGAATGCTAGAAAACCTATAATTAAGAGTTGGGATTGAATTACTTAGCATTTATTGATGTTATTAAGTTAATTATGTCTAGATACAATTTATTGGGAGTCAAATTCAAAAGGAAAAGCGGTAATTGAGGCTTGAGTTGGTCGTGGAATTTGAGATAAGTGTTTGGCCTAACTTTAGCTTGAGGGAATAGGTATTGTGTCCTATTTGCTATGTGTTAGTATCATGTTCAACGTATAGGTGAGGTGAAGAGTACCTATACGTTGGTGTCAGTCATACCTGTGAGTCGAATATTGTGATTTAAGTTGTTTTTCGTTAAGTATTACTTGAGTTTCACTTTGTAGTTATTCATGTTGGTGGAAATTCTTGATATTGTTCAGTGTTGAGTATTGTTTTCAGTTGAGAAACTTTATGTGAGGTTATGTACTAAGTGAGATTGGTTATAGATGTTTCCCTTGCTGGGATGGTATTGACTCTACTGTTGTTTCCCTTGCCGGGACGTTAATGTCATGACCCGAATTTCCCACCGTCGGGACCGTGATGGCGTCTAACGTTGAACCCGCTAGGCAAGAGAATGTGAATGTTTAATTTACTTGTGAAATACAACACTAACATAAATGAAAATACAAAATGAAGCAAGGTATATTAACTCAATTAATGCCTTTACGAAATTTCACAATACCAATCCTAGAATTTTGGAGCAACAAACTCACGGACCGTCTATGATTAATACATATAAATGTTTGAATGACATAAGTACATCTATTTCTGAAATAACTAGAAAGGGATACAAAGAAATAGGAGGGGACGCCAAGGCCTGCGGACGCCAACAGTACTACCTCGGTGTCTCCACGTGGACTGAAGGCAACCAGGGTCCTGTACCGGGATCTGCACAACCAAAATGTACAGAGTGTAGCATCAGTACAACCGACCCCATGTACTGAGTAAGTGTCGAGCCTAACCTTGGCGAAGTAGTGACGAGGCTAGGCTCGACACTTACTCAGTACATGGGGTCGGTTGTACTGAGTAAGTGTCGAGCCTAACCTTGGCGAAGTAGTGACGAGGCTAGGACACGACAACCAAATCAACTTGTGCAATCTAATGACATACAGAGGAAATAATAATAACTGGAAGTAAACAACTAAGTACAAAGAAAAGGGGGACATGTTGGGGAAAGAAATATCAAATAATGGAAATAACAAAATAAGGCAACAATTCAAATATCAACTTAAACAGCAGGAAATAGCATCGCAGAGAAAATAGTGCACGAAATCACCCTTCGTGCTTTTACTCTCATCCTCACCAAATAGTAAATGCAAATGCACGACATCACCCTTCGTGCTTTTACTCTCATCCTCACAATAAATCAATAGAAACGACACGGCATCACCCTTCGTCCTTTTAATATCATAATATGGCACGACATCACCCTTCGTGCTTTTACACTCTCATCCTCACAATAATCGATACACGGCATCACCCTTTGTGCTTTACACTCTTCCTCACCCAAACAATATCAATAACAGAAGTTCAACAAGGAAAATTAACGATATAAACCACAATAATAAATCATAACATCCCGGCAAAGTACACAACTATAACCAATCTCACTCACGTACATCTCTTCACATAGAATTTCTCCACTGAAACCAATACTCAACACTATTCAATACCAAGATTTTCCACCAATACGAATAACCACAAAGTGAAACTCAAGCAATAATAAAGTAATAATCAATGAAAAACTACATAATTCATAATATCCGACTCACGGGCATGCTTGACACCAACGTATAGGTACTCTTCACCTCACCTATACGTTGAACATGATACTAACACATAGCAAATAGGACACAACACCTATTCCCTCAATCTAAAGTTAGGCCAAACACTTATCTCAAATTCCACGACCAACTCAAGCCTCAATTACTGCTTTTCCTTTTGAATTTGACTCCCAATAAATTGTATCTAAACATAATTAACTTAATAACATCAATAATTGCTAAATAATTCAATCCCAGTGCTCAATTATAGGTTTTCTAGCATTCTTCCCAAAAAGTCAAAAATTGACCCCGGGCCCGCTTGGTCAAAACCCATTCACCCACGAGCCCGAATATGTAATTAGTTTCAGAATCTGACCCCAAAACGAGGTCTAAATTCCAATTATTCAAAAAAGCCCTAGCTCTACCCAAATCCCCAATTTTCTACCCTTAAGAACATGATTTAGGCCTAGAAATCAAATGGGTGTAATGAAAATTGAAGAAAACAAGTCTAAGAACACAGACCTATGGTTTTGTGGTGAAATCCCTCTTCAAAAATCGCCCAAGTTTGAGTTTTAGAGAAAGATTTATGATATTTTGAAGAAGTCCCGTTTTGGTTACTGCTTTTAAAAGGCTGGGCAAAAAGTGTGCTATGCGTTCGCGACAAGCCCCTTGCGTTCGCATAGGTTTCCCCTCCCCTGCCCATTGTGTTCACATCACAAGGGATGCATTCGCACAATATTAAAAATACCCAGCCCCCAGCCCCTTCCTATTCTATGCGATCGCGGCTGGCCGGGTGCGTTCGCGTAGAGTAACCTCCTAAGGCTCCGCGTTCGCACCTGGTTCTATGCGTTCGCATAGTGTAANCACATGGGTTACCATGTGTGCGCATAGTGTAATTACCTGGACACCAGCAACAGCCAAAAACACTAGATTTTTCTAAGTTCGAAACACTCCGACGCCTATCCGAAACTCACCTGAGCCCTCAGGGCTCCAAACCAAACATGCACATAACCTCAAAAATATCCTATGGACTTACTCGTGCGATCAAATTGCCAAAATCACATCTTAAACAACGAATTTAGCATAGAAAACAAAGAAAAATCTCAATTCTTCCAAAGTATCAAATTTCAAATTTACGGGTCCAAATCACGTCAAACGACTTCCGTTTCTTACCAAATTTACCAGACACGTCTTAAATATCATATCGAACCAGCACCGGGCTCCAGAACCAAAATACGGGTTGGATACCATAAATTTCAATGATAATCAAATTTCCAAAAACTCTTATATTTTCAGAAAAACAATTTCTTTCAAAAATTCATTTCTCGGGCTTACGACCTCGGAATTCGATTCCGGGCATACGCCCAAGTCCCATATTTTCCTACGGACCTTCCGGGATTGTCAAATCATGGGTCCGGGTCCGTTTCCCCAAAATGTTGATCGAAGTCAACTCAAATCAAAATTTTAAGGCAAAAACTAGCATTTTCTCAGTTTTTCATGTAAAAGCTTCCCGGATATACGCCGGGCTGCGCACGCAAAATGAGGTGAGATAAAATAAGGTTTTCAAGGCCTCGGAACACCATTTTGACTTATAAAACAAGGGATGACCTTTTGGGTCATCACATTCTCCACCTCTAATACAAACGTTCGTCCTCGAACGGACATAGAAAAGTACCTGAATCGGGGAAAAGATGGGGATATCGGCTCCGCATATCGTACTCGGACTCCCAGGTAGCTGCCTAGGCAGGCTGACCTCTCCACTGAACACGAACCGAAGGATAACTCTTCGATCTCAACTGACAAATTTGCCGATCTAATATGGCTACCGGCTCCTCCTCATAGGTCAAATCCTTGTCCAACTAGGCACTGCTATAATCTAACACATGGGATGGATCGCCGTGATACTTCAGAAGCATAGATACATGAGACACTGGATGCACGACTGATAAATTTGGTGGCAACGCAAGTCTATAAGCCACCTCTCCCACTCTGTCAAGAATCTAAAACGGGCCAATAAATCTAGGGCTGAGCTTGCCCTTCTTCCCAAAAATCATCACGCCCTTCATGGGAGACACCCGAAGCAATACCCGCTCCCCAACGATGAATGACAAATCACAAACTCTGCGGTCGGCATAACTCTTTTGCCTGGACTGAGTTGTACGAAGTCTATCCTGAATTATCTTAACCTTATCCAAGGCATCCTGCACTAACTCCGTGCCCAACAACCGAGCCTCTCCCGGCTCAAACAACCCAACCGGAAACCGACACCGCCTACCATACAACGCCTCATAGGGCGCCATCTGAATACTCGACTGATAGATGATGTTGTAGGCAAACTCAGCTAAAGGCAAGAACTGGTCCCAAGAACCTCCAAAGTCAATGACACATGCTCGCAACATATCCTCCAAAATCTGAATAGTACACTCGGACTGTTCGTCCGTTTGAGGATGAAACGTTGTGCTCAACTCAACCCGTGTGCCCAACTCACGCTGAACTGCTCTCCAGAAATGTGAGATAAACTGCGTACCTCGGTCAGAAATAATGGACACGGGCACACCATGAAGGCGAACAATCTCTCTGATGTAGATCTCTGCCAATCTCTCCGAAGAATATAAAACTACCTCATGAATAAAATGTGCTGACTTGGTCAGCCTATCCACAATGACCCATACCGCATTGAACTTCCTCTGAGTCCGTAGGAGTCTAACTACGAAATCCATGGTGATACGCTCCCACTTCCACTCAGGAATCTCAATCTGCTGCATCAATCCACCGGGTCTCTGGTGCTCATACTGAACCTGCTGACAATTCAAGCACCGAGCTACATATGCCACGATATCCTTCTTCATCCTCCTCCACCAATAATGCTGCCGCAAATCCTGATACATCTTTGCAACGCCCGGATGAATGGAATACCGGGAACTATGGGCCTCCTCTAATATCAGCTCACAAAGTCCATCAACATTAGGTACACAAATACGGCCTTGCATCCGCAAAACTCCATCATCACCAACTGTAACCATCTTGGCACCACCGTGCCGCACCGTATCCCTAAGGACACACAAATGAGGATCATCATACTGCCGATCTCAAATACGATCAAATAATGAAGAACGAGCCACACTATAAGCTAGAACAATGCCAGTCTCAGAAACATCCAATCTCATGAACCGATTGGCTAAAGCCTGAACATCCAAAGCAAGCAGCCTCTTCTCGATCGGAATATAAGCAAGACTACCCATACTGGCTGACTTCCTACTCAAAGCATCGGCCACTACATTGGCCTTCCCCGGATGATATAAGATGGTGATGTCATAGTCTTTCAACAGCTCCAACCATCTTCTTTGCCTCAAATTCAACTCTTTCTACTTGAACAAATATTGCAAACTCTTATGATCCGTGAACACTTCACATGACACGCCATACAGATAATGCCTCCAAATCTTCAGCGCGTGGACAATGGCTGCTAACTACAAATCATGAACTGGATAATTCTTCTCGTCGACCTTCAATTGACATGAAGCATATGCTATAACCTTGTCATTCTGCATCAACACTACACCAAGTAACCCGAGAAGCATCACAATATACAGTATATGGCCCTGAACCTGTGGGAAAAACCAACATCGGTGCCATGGTCAAGGCTGTCTTGAGCTTTTGAAAGCTCGCCTCACACTCATCTGACCACCTGATTTGGGCACCCTTCTGAGTCAACCTGGTCATCGGGGCTGCAATATATTAAATCCCTCCACAAACCGACGATAGTAACCTGCTAAGCCTAAGAAACTTCGAATCTCTGTAGCTGATGTAGGTCTAAGCCAATCCTTGACTACTGAAATCTTCTTGGGATCCACCTGAATACCCTCTGCTGATACAACATGGCCCAGAAATGCAACTGAACTCAACCAGAACTCACACTTCAAAAACATAGCATACAACTGACTGTCCTTCAGAGTCTAGAGAACGACTCGAAGGTGTTGCTCGTGCTCCTCTCGGCTGCAGGAGTAAATCAGAATATCATCAATGAAGACAATCACGAATGAATCCAAATAAGGCATGAACACTCGGTTCATCAAATCCATAAAAGCAACTGGGGCATTTGTCAACCTGAATGACATCACTAAGAACTCATAATTCTCGTACCGAGTGCGAAAGGCTGTCTTAGGGACATCGGAGGCCCTAATCCTCAACTGATGGTAGCCAGATCACAAATCAATCTTTGAAAATACCTTGGCACCATGAAGCTGATCAAACAAATCATCAATCCTCGGTAATGGATACTTTTTCTTAATAGTAATCTTGTTCAATTGTCGATAATCTATGCACATCCTCATCGTTCCGTCCTTCTTCTTAACAAACAACACTGGCGCACCCCAAGGCGAAACACTAGGCCTAATAAAGCCTTTATCAAGCAAGTCCTATAGTTGTTCTTTCAACTCCTTAAACTTTGGCAGGGCCATATGATATGGCGGAATAGAAATGGGTTGAGTGCCCGGAGCCAAATCAATGCAAAAGTCAATATCCCTGTCGGGTGGCATACCCGGCAAGTCTACAAGAAACACCTTTGGAAACCTACGGATAATGGGCACAGACTCCACAGAAGGAACTTCGGCACTAGAATCACGAACATAGGCCAAATAGCCCTTTTCGACCATGCACCGAGCCTTCATAAATGAGATAACCCTGCTAGAAGAATGACCAGGAGTCCCCTTCCACTCCAATCGAGGTACTCCCGGTAATGCTAAGGTCACGGTTTTGGCATGACAGTCCAGAATAGCATGATAGGGTGATAACCGATCCATCCCCAAAATGACATTGAAATCAACCATATCGAGGAGTAGAAGATCTACACTGGTCTCAAGACCACCAATAACCACTACACACGAACGGTAGACACAATCTACCACAATAGAATCACCCACCAGTGTCAACACATATATAGAAGTACTTAGGGAATCACGAGGCATAATCAGATAAGGAGCAAAATATGATGACACATAGGAAACTGTGGACCCCGAATCAAATAAAACAGAAGCATCCCTGCTGCAAACTAAAACCGTACCTGTAATGACTGCATCGGAGGCCTCAGCCTCAAGTCTGGCTGGAATAGCATAGAATCGGGGCTGGGCCCCACCAATCTGAACATCCCTGGGTCGAGCTCCTGTTGGCTGGCCTCTACCTCTAATAGCCTGGTCCCCACCTCTAACTGTCTGACCTTCGCCTCTAGCACCTCAACCTCCACCCCTAGCTGGCTGAGGGGGTGGTGGAGCACCTGGTGCGGGAATCATAGCACGAGAACCCTGGTGATGAGAACCACTCAAGGCTCGGGGGCAAATTCTAGCAATGTGCCCCGGACCACTACAAGTATAACAAGATCTAAGCTACTGAGGCTGCTAGCCCTGAAACTGTCCATGTCGACCTGAGTAACCACTCTGAAAACTCTAGAGCGCCGGTGCACTGATAGGAGCTGGTGCACTGTAGGCCACCTGATTAAAATATGGCATGTGGGAACCACGACTGCCTAGAGCACCGCGAGAAACCTGAAGTGCTTACATATACAGACTAGGAGGATAGCCTCTACCAAAAGAATCCCTGCCTCCAGATGAGGCACCACTGAACCAGCCAAAATGACGAGGCCTCTTTTCAGACCCCTGACCACTGCCCTGCGATAAAACCATCTCGACTCGCCGGCCACATTGGCCGCATCCTGAAATGAAATGTCACTACCTGTCTCTCTGGCCATCTGCAGTCTAATCGGCTGAGATAATCCCTCGATAAACCTCCTCACGTCTCTCGGTCGGTGGGAAGTATCATAATAGCATGTCGTGACAAAGTGATAAATCTAGTCTCATATTGCGTGACTGTCATAGAACCCTGCTGGAGACGCTCAAACTGCCTCCGGAAATCCTCTCTCTAGGTGACAGGAAGAAACTTCTCCAGGAACAAATCGGAGAACTAAGCCCAATACAAAGGTGGTGATCCATCTGGTCTGGTCAAGCAATAATCCCTCCACCAAGTCTTGGCGGGACCAGACAGACGAAAGGTAGCAAAATCGACCCCATTGGTCTCAACTATCCCCATGTTCTGAAGAACCTCATGGCAACTGTCTAAGTAGTTCTGGGGATCCTCTGAAGGTGCATCGCTAAAATTAGTAGTAAACATCTAGGTGAACCGATCCAATCTCCATAAAGCATCAGCAGACATGGCTGCTCCATCACCGGCCTGAGCCACAATACCTGGCTGAACTACCCCAGCTGTCTAAGGTGCTGGAGTTTGGAACTGAGAAGCCAACTGCTCCGGAGTGCGAGTAGCAGGAGTCTGGAATCCTCCCCCAGCCTGAGAGACGACTAGTACTGTAGGAAGTAAACATGCCTGAGACACGCTCTCCATGAGGCCCACAAGACTAACCAGAGCATCCTGGAGTACTGGGGTGGCAATAAACCCCTCGGGAACCTGAGCTGATCCAACCGGAACTGTCTGGGTAGGAACCTTATCGGCAAACTCTACCTGAGGCTCCTCTACTGAGGCTGCTGCTCTGGGATGAGCTCTGCCTCTGCCTCGGCCTCTAGTACGACCTCGTCCTCGGCCCCTCATAGGAGCTGCAACTGGAGTCTCAAGCTGCTGATCATTAGATGAAGAAACACATGTTCTCGCCATCTTCGAGAGAATAGAATAGAAATTCAATTAGCATTTAGAATTCAAATCGCACGACAGAGAAGAATAGATGTGAAGTTATTCCTAAACTCTGCAGCCTGTGGGGGATAAGTACAGACGTCTCCGTACCGATCCCTAAGACTCTACTAAGCTTGTCCGTGAATTGTGAGACCTAAGCAACCTAGGGCTCTGATACCAACTTGTCACGACCCGAATTTCCCATCGTCGGGACCGTGATGGCGCCTAACGTTGAACCTGCTAGGCAAGCCAACGTGAATGTGTAATTTACTTTATTCCTTTATTATTAGTCAATAACAGGTGAAATACAACACTAACATAAATGAAAGTACAAAATGAAGCAAGGTATATTAACTCAATTAATGCCTTTACGAAATTTCACAATACCAATCCCAGAATTTTGGAGCAACAAACTCACAGACTGTCTATGAATAATACATATAAAGGTCTGAATGAAATAAGTACATCTATTTCTGAAACAACAAGAACAAAATACAAAGAAATAGGAGGGGACGCCAAGCCCTGCGGACGCCAACAGACTACCTCGGTGTCTCCATGTGGACTGAAGGCAGCCTCCTCACTCTAATGCCCGTAGGGTCCTGTACCGGGATCTGCAGAACAAAAATGTGCAAAGTGTAGCATCAGTAAAACCGACCCCATGTACTGATCGAGCCTAACCTCGGCGAAGTAGTGACGAGGCTAGGGCACGACAACCAAATCAACCTGTGCAATCTAATAACATACGGAGGAAATAATAACAATAAGAAGTAAACAACTAAGTACAAAGAAAAGGGGGACATGCTGGGGAAAGAAATATCAAATAATGGAAATAACGAAATAAGGCAACAATTCAAATATCAACTTAAACAGTAGAAAATAACATCACAGAGAAAACAGTGCACGACATCACCCTTTATGCTTTTACTCTCATCATCACCAAATAGTAAATGCAAATGCACGGCATCACCCTTCGTGCTTTTACTCTCATTCTCATAATAAATTAATAGAAACGGCACATCATCACCCTTCGTACTTTTATACTCTCATCCTCACAATAATCAATACACGGCATCACCCTTCGTGCTTTACATTCTTCCTCACCCAAAGAATATCAATAATAGAAGTTCGGCAAGGAAAATCAATAATATAAACCACAATAATAAATCATAACATCTCGGCAAGGGAACAACGGTAGAATTATCACCATCCCGACAAGGGACACAACTATAACCAATCTCACTCACGTACATATCTTCTCATAGAATTTCTTCACTGAAACAAATACTCAACACTATTCAATACCAATACTTTCCACCAATATGAATAACCACAAAGTGAAACTCAAGCAATAATAAAGTAATCATAAATAAAAAAACCACATAATTCATAATATCCGACTCACGGACGTGCTTGACACCAACGTATAGGTACTCGTCACCTCACCTATACGTTGAAAATGATACTAACACATAGAAAATAGGACACAACACCTATTCCCTCAAGCTAAAGTTAGGGCAAACACTTACCTCAAATTTCACGACCAACTCAAGCCTCAATTACCGCATTCCCTTTTGAATTTGACTCCAAATCAATTGTATCTAGACATAATTAACTTAATAACATCAATAGTTGCTAAATAAGCCAATCCCAATTCTCAATTATAGGTTTTCTAGCATTCTTTCCAAAAAGTCAAAAATCGACCCCGGGCCTGCTTGGTCAAAACACAAAATTCGGACCAAAACCCGATCACCCATCCACCCACGAGCCCGGATATGTAATTAGTTTCAGAATCTGACCCCAAAACGAGGTCTAAATTCCAATTATTCAAACAAGCCCTAACTCTACCCAAATTCCCAATTTTCTACCCTTAAGAACATGATTTAGGCCTAGAAATCTAATGGGTGTTAATGGAAATTGAAGAAACAAGTCTAAGAACACATACCTTTGGTTTTGTGGTGAAATCCCTCTTCAAAAATCGCCCAAGTTTGAGTTTTAGAGAAAGAGTTATGATACTTTGAAGAAGTCCCGTTTTGGTTACTATTTTTAAAAGACTGGGCAAAAAGTGTGCTATGCGTTCGTGACAAGCCCCTTGCGTTCGCATAGGCTGCCCCTCCCCTTCCCATCGCGTTCGCATCATAAGGGATGTGTTCGCATAGTGTTAAAACTACCCAGCCCCCAGCCCATTCCTATTCTATGCAATCGGGGCTGGCCAGGTGCGTTTGCGTAGAGTAACCTCCTAAGGCTCCGCGTTTGCATAGTGTAAACTTGACCCCCCTCCCAATTTGAGTTGGGCGTTTGCATGGGTTACCATGAATTCGCATACTGTAATTACCTGGACACCAGCAACAGCCAAAAACATCAGATTTTTCTAAGTTCGAAATACTCCGACACCTATCAGAAACTCACCCGAGCCCTCGGGGCTCCAAACCAAACATGCACACAACCTCAAGAACATCCTACGAACTTACTCGTGCGATTAAATCGCCAAAATAGCATCTTAAATAACGAATTTAGCATAGAAATCAAAGAAAACTCTCAAAACTTCCAAAGTATCAAATTTCACATTTACGGTTCCGAATCAGGTCAAACGACATCTGTTTTTTACCAAATTTTATAGACACGTCTTAAATATCATATTGAACCCGTACCGGGCACCGGAACCAAAGTACAGGCCCGATACCATAAATTTCAATTATAATCAAATTTCCAAAAACTCTTATATTTTCAGAAAAACAATTTCTTTCAAAAATTTATTTCTCGGGCTTGGGACCTCGGAATTCGATTCCGGGCATACGCCCAAGTCCCATATTTTCCTACGGACCCTCCAGGACCGTCAAATCATGGGTCCGGGTCCGTTTTCCCAAAATGTTGACCGAAGTGAACTCAAATTAAATTTTTAAGGCAAAAACTAGCATTTTCTCTGTTTTTCATCTAAACGCTTCCCAAATATACGCCCGGGCAGCGCACGCAAAATGAGGTGATACAAAATGAGGTTTACAAGGACTTGGAACACCGTTTTGACGTATAAAACAAGGGATGACCTTTTGAGTCATCACAATTATGGTTTTGTTATCGTTGTTCATATTGTAGATTTCCTTGCCGGATTGGTGTTATTAATATTGTTGGGTGAGGAAGAGTGTAAAGCACGAAAGGTGATGTCGTTTATGATATTATAAGAGAGTGTAAAAGCACGAAGGGTGATGCCGTGCCATATTATGTTATTAAAAGCACGAAGGGTGATGTCGTGTCGTTTCTATTTACTATTTGGTGAGGATAAGAGTAAAAGCACGGAGGGTGATGTCGTGCATTGTTTTCTTTTTGTTGCTATTTTCTGATGTTTAAGTTGATATTTGAATTGTTGCCTTATTTCGTTACTTCCATTATTTGATATTTCTTCTCCTCAGCATGTTTCCCCTTTTCTTTGTACTTAGATGCTTATTCCTTGTTGTTATTATGTCACGACCCAAATTTCCTCCGTTGGGTACCGTGATGGCACCTAGTCTTAGGGACTAGGTAAGCCTAACATATTACTGAGCATCAACAATAATGAAATAAAACATAACAGCCTCGATATGGAAATCTTGACAGAGTTTACAATTTCCCAAAACCCGGTAAGTACAAGTCATAAGCTCTACGAATTCTTTCTACAAAATCTAAATACAGCTGTCTAGAAATGAATAAGTACAGTTGGAGATAAACTGGAAGGTGACTCTGAAACCTACGAACGCAGCAGCAGGTTTACCTTGAGTCTCCTCATCAACGGTGATCCATGCAGCTACTAATGGTCAATACTTGGATCTGTGCAAACAAAAATGCACAGAAGAGTAGTATGAGCACACCACAACGGTGCCCAGTAAGTATCAAGACTAACCTCGGTGAAGTAGTGACGAGGACTAGTCAAGACCCCACTGGTCTAATAAGAAAAAGGCATAAGTATGAAGATAATGACCGAAACGTAATGTCTATCTAAAGATTTTCGCTGAATTAAACAGTAAGATGGAATAATACGGAAGAAAATTCAGCAAATACGATCTACGACAACAAAGTAGAAATACGCAAGGAGAACATAAGAAATGTCAAGCCAAAGTCGAAGTCATAACCCAATAAGCCTTAACAACCTATCACTATATCAATTTCTTCATATCAGGCTTAAACCAATAAACTCAATAGAGATGGTAAAAACATCGAGTGAAACATTTAAATCGTGGGTTTGGATTTGAAGGTTTTGAAAATATAATCATTTCAAAAATAAGGAAACTTCTTTGAATCATAATTTATCCGAATGTATATTTATATCTTTTTAAAGATGAATCTTTAAAGCATAGTTCCTACAAAATACGTGGTGTTCATATATACCTTCCCAAATACTACTTTTCCAACTATCATTTGTCCAAGAATACTTTCCCAAATACTGCTTTTCCAAATATCATTTGTCAAAATATACTTCCCCAAATACTGCTTTTCCAAATATCATTTGTCAAAATATACTTTCCCAAATACTACTGTTTCAAACATCATTTGTTCAAATATACTTCCCCAAATACTGCTGTTTCAAATATCATTTTTCTTGCAAGACAAGTACTTTGCAAAATATACTTTTAAAAATAGAAGTCCTTCGGAAGTAACTTTTAATGCAATGCGGAGGAAAGTCTTAGCTCTCAGCCCGCAGTCCCAATGTAAATATGCAATGCAGCATGAGAGAAAGGCTCAGGTCTATGCCCGCAATCCCTGTATGCGATGCAGTATGAGGGAAAGGCTCAGGCCTATGCCCGCAATCCCTGTATGCAATGCAGTATGAGGGAAAGGCTCAGGTCTACGCCTGCAATCCCTGTATGCAATGTAGTATGAGGGAAAGGCTCAGGTCTATGCCCGCGATCCCTGTATGCATTGTCTATGCCCGCAATCCCTGTATGCAATGTAGTATGAGGGAAAGGCTCAGGTCTATGCCCGCAATCCCTATGTATGTGATGCAATACAATGCAAGGTGCCGAAAGAAAGAAACCAGATCACAGCAAAACATTGCACAAGCCACAATGAACACCCCAACAAAACAGGAAGGCACAATGCAAGGTGCGACGATAAGTTCAACACGAGAACTGCAATCCAATAGTGGCAAAACTCACTCATAAGCATAAATCACTTAAGGGGAAAGACCAAGTATCAATAAAACAATGTAACGAGAGGAAAACATAACAAACAAAACAACGGTTCATATTATTCAAGTCAATAAATGGGGAACCAATCATCTCGACAAGGGAAAGCAGCTATAACCAATCTCGCCTAACAATTTGCTTCACGGAATAATCTCAGCTTAAGCAAATACTTCAACAATAGGAGGTACCAAAGAATTACCGCCAATATGGGTGATGGTCAACTATACCTAAGTAATAATTAAGGCAAATCATGTAATCACCATGCACCACTCACGGGCATACTTGACACCAACCTATAAATGCTCCAATTCCTGTTAACGATTTATATGACTAGATGATACTAATTCTAACTAATCAGGCAGCTTGTGAAGAAAATATCGCATAACGGTAAAGAAGGAAGATATTCAGTTAAGTCAATCGAAATCAAATAATCAGCAAGAGGGGAAATGGAAAGCAAGAAAATCTAATTCAAACAGGAGAGGATGAAACAAGCAACCAGGAACTCAACCATAGCAGTTACCACGTTATACGCAGGTAATATAGGAACCTAGGAATCTTAAGAGGCCAACATATTTGCAAATAAGTCCGAGTACGCACTCGTCACCTCGCGTACTCGGGCTACAATCAACATAGAAGACTCAAATCCTAAGGGGTAGTTCCCCCACACAAGGTTAGGCAAGATACTTACCTCAAAGACGACAACCAGAACTCGAAAATGGACTTCTCGGGTGGAAAGGCCTCCGGACGGCACAAAATCAACCAAAACCACCTCAAAACATACATAAATTGTATAAGAAACTATTTCAAGCAATAAAGTTTCAATCTTTGTAAAATTATAAAATCGACCCAAAAGTCGACCCCCGGGCCCGCACCTCGGAACCCGACAAATTTTACAAATTCCGATTACCCATTCTGATACGAGTTCACCCATACTAAATTTATCCAAATTCGATGTCATTTGGTCATTTAAATCATGAAATTTCGTTTATGAAGTTTTCTTTCAAAACCTACAATTTTCCCAACCCAAAACACAATTTAAATGATAAAAATAAGAACTAATTCGGGGAATATAATTAATTAAGGTGGAAGAACACTTACCCATTTGATTTGTTTGAAAGACCCCCAAGGAATCTCGCAAAACCGAGCTCTAGAACTCAAAATGTGGTAATAATGGCTAAACTCTTGTTTTTTTTGGAATTTTATAATCTGCCTAGGTGTTTAATGAACCGCGATCGCGGAAATACGTTTGCGATCGCGTAGAGGAAAATATTATAGGCCTGATATGATTCTATGCGATCGCTAGGGAAGTCATGCGATCGCGAAGAGGAGAAATCCACTGCCCAGAGAAATTAACTATGCGATCGCAAGTTGGCGTACGCGATCGCGAAGAAGAGGAAAATATACTTCTGCGATCGCGGACGTGAGAATGAGATCGCGTAGAGTGAAGTCTTCGAACTGTGCGATCGTGAATGAGACTATGCGATCGCGAAGAGGAAAAACTGGGCTGCCCAAATTTACACTATGCGATCGCGGGCTCATTGTTGCGATCGCATAGAAGGAAACCAGAAGGAAGTTTCAGCAGTTCAAAAATAGGGAAAATGGACCCGACACCCATCCGAAACACACCCGAGGCCCTCGGGACCCCGTCCAATCCCACACAAAAGTCATGTAACCTAACACGGACTCGCTCGAGGTTTCAAAACACATCACATAACACCAAAATAACGAATCAAACCAAAAATTAAAACTTAGAAATTTCAAAACTCCAAGTATCCAAACGTGTGCCGAAACCTATCAAATCAACCCGGAACGACGTGAAATTTTGCAGAAAAGTCCCAAATAGCACAACGGACCTTCAGTCACTCCCGGAATTCCATTCCGAACCTGATATCGAATTTTCACCTATCGGCCGAAGTCGCCGAAATTCTAACTTTCGCCAATTCACCTCAATTTGCTCTACAGACCTCCAATTCCAATT